>LPNX010732163.1:0-13995 GCA_001517045.1 Pseudotsuga menziesii | reverse complement strand
TATTCCAAGATCCTAAAACCTAAGCTTGTTGGTGCACCCTAGAAAAGGAAAGAGTGTAATTCATTTTAATTTAGCGTTGATTTTAGTTGGATTTATTACGTAAAAAGGGATATGACCGTGCAACTAGTGGTGTTATGACGTAACAAGAAGTAAAATGCACACCTAACAATCAATGCAAATGCATTGTGTCCATGAAAACAGGGTATGCTACTACGTGAAATGCACAATTCTTCCTCAAATGATAAATGCAACTTTTCCTATATGAAGTCCTAACTAGTATTCCAAAGCAAATCTAGAACTAGTGCAAGTACAATGCAAAGTGAAAAATGCAATGCATGATGATAAGCAAATGTTTTTGGATTTTTTGAAAATATAAGAGATGCAAAAAGCAAAAGAATGACTCTACGACCCTCAGACTCTGCAAGCATACATAAACAACATTCAAGCAAAGCACTAAGGTAAAAGAACTCTAATGCACTAATCTCAAACAAAAAATCGAAAATGCCATGACAAGAACTTTCCTAAAAAAAAAATTTAGGCTAAAAAAAAAACGTTTCTGGTCAGAAACATAGGTCAAAACAGACTCAGGCAGTGCCAAAGGAGACTCAGCAAATATCAGAATTCACCTAGCAACCAATTATCTTCCACAAAAAGGAAAAACCAAAGGTATACGCGACTGTTCGCAGTAAACCCGCGTGTATACGCGGAAATCGCAGAGAAATCCGCGTGTATACACGACTGTAAGTCAAAAACCCGCGTACAGGAAGAAAAAGTGCATAAACTCAAGGCAACCAGACAAGATGAGACAAAATTCACACCAATCAGACTCTACCAGGCATACATGCCCCCAGACTCGACACAGAAACAAGAGAGACAGAGTAATTCAAATACATTGAATGCTGAGAAATCAACCCCCAAAGGACAACTACTAGGAACTCCCCAGCGGAATCACCAATTCTGTTACGGAGAGAAATTCCTATGGCTTGGGGTACCACAATAGACAGCTAGACTCCAGAAATCAATCTCTTCCAGTATGCAATAGAAATTAAATGTCTAACACTAAAGGATCGAACCTCGTACCTTATTCCGAACGGTTGAAGTAGATCCCCGTCGAGCTTTCCAACTCCAGCTTGAATTGATAGATTACTTTCTCAACAACAAGTAAACAATACAAGCATTCTATATATCATGGTGTTAGAGCTTATCTAGCATATATAATCATTAATGTAAAAGCATTTGACATATTCCAATGGATACAATATTCATTCAAATACACATTATTGGACATGAAAAGATAGTTCTTATTAATATAGATCAGAGATTAAAAGATAGATACAACCTCTGACGGCGCGTCTGCGAACCGGAGAAACTGAATCCCCCACTTGGGCCTCCACCACGTCAATCCTCCATCACTTAGATAGCAAGCTCACAAGCAAAAGGCAAGCTTGGGAAGAACACAAAAGTGCTCCAAGGGACAAAGGGATGCAGACTCAAGCATAAGTTCCGGCAACAATGGACTATAGTTTCGTTGCTCTCAATTCTCTCTTATGCCTTCAATGTACCAAGGGGTTCCTTATATAGCTTTTCAAATGGGTAATGAAAGGTCGAATCCGTGCGATCTCAAGGAATTTGGAAGGTCAGGAGTTAAATGAGTCGGATCCATGTCAAGGAAAACTCCAAAAGGATTTGGATTATTTACACATCCCGATGTACACGGTTATAGGGGTCAAACCCGCGTATGTACGCGGTTATAGGTTTAAAATCCGCGTATATCATTTTTCTTATGTTTGTAGGGATGATCATGGAAACATCAAAGGACAAAAAATGGTCCATACGGTCTAAGGAGTCTGCAGCGGGACAAGGGAAGGCCATACAATGTGTGATTCACCTAGAGTGGTGAAATTCGCTATAACATAGCTCCTAGAACCTTATAGGGAGAGGGTGCCTTAGTGCAAGTGGGGCCCACAAAAGAGTATCTCTCATCCAATAGTGTGCATTAGGAAAGGAGGCGACGTAAAGGCATGAATAAGGTGCAATAGTAACTCCATCGGCTAAAATAATAAAAAATAAGGTTCGTTGTACAATGTTTGGGTGACTAATAACTTTAAAAGTTACCAAGGTGCTAATATGAACTAGGTTGAACAAAAATAAATTATTTTAAGTGCGAGGAATGTGGCCATTCCCCCTCACACTATGGATTACATGGCCTCCCATACTCTTTTAGTTGTCTTTGTTGGGCCTGCTATTTATTTAATTTAACAACAACAACAATTTTAATAATTCCAAAGTCCATAGTCATATTAACAAACAAATACTCATAATTCTAGGGCTTAATTACTGGGGTATTACATTGAGATGGTCCATTCAATGAGATCCATCTTATATCAACATCCTTTCATATATTTTTTCCATCCATTACACCGTCAACAAATTGTTGAATCTTTGTAGGCCGCTTGGGACTACGACAAAAGTATGCATGAGTCTCACATACAAATTCCTCAACTTTTGAAGCCAATGGAAACCCACTTACTATTTTAAATGCAAGATTCATCCTATGAGCTATAAAATGAATACTAATAATAAATAGTGAAACTAATAGTTGCAGCTTGATACAAAGGCCATTCCTTTGTCCTTGCATGATTGATGATCCATGTGCTCCAACACATACCAACCTTTTTATGATCATTAAATCATCCACACTAGCAATTTCCTTCAAATCCTTAATAACAAATTCATAAATATTTTAAGTTGTGAATACTTCTTCACTTTATGATTCCCAAGTAGATATGAATGCCTAATATGATCAATAATAGTATAAATAATCATGCATATCCATGAATTATTATCAACAACTATAAATTCATCCAAAGATAGTGAAAAAAACTAGCATTTGTAATATTCTCTTTTAAATCATCATTCTCTACTTGAGCTTGATATCTTTCCCATTCCCAACCACTTGTTACAAACCAACGAGAATATGGAAAATTCCATACTTCAAGAAAATATTTAAAGTTCTTATAATCTGGATAATCTATCATAGGACGACCTCTAGATAAGATGTGAAATATGATGCTTAATTGCATCATTTTGGATAACAAATCTCTTTCCATTGTAATGGTCCCTCCACTTGCCTCAAGTTTACTCTTACTTATTAGGTATTTATTATATTCATATTGATATTTGACATGTCAACATTCTTCAGAATATTTCCATTTGGTAATAGATTTCACCTTGTCATTTACAATTTCCTTAGTCTACACATTTCCTGGATATGTCTCTATTGTATCTAACTTCATTTGCAATTTTACTACCTTGCTAAGTTTCCAACTACATACAATGCATTTAACTTCTCGTGAAGCCTCTTTATCATTTGTTGGAGATATTAGTTCAATAAAAGTAAATTGAGACCCATTCTAGTTGGAATTGTCTCCCTATGTACCATTTCCTTTTTTCCCTTTTTGTGATTGTGAATGATTTATTTTGACTTCCAAGGAAACACCTTCAACATTGTCATTACCAATTTCTTGTTGAATTGCAATTATATCACCTTGGCCACTAGAGGAACCCATTATATGGATATTAGATGCATTCTCATAAGAGTTGACATATTTCTCATTGATGGGTTGCTCACAAGATCTTGAATCATGAAGAGAAGGTGGATTCTTGGACCGAGGCTTTTGAAAGTAAGATAATACATCCCTTTGTTTTGATGTTTTATTTCCACGACCATTGTTTGACATCTCATTGAATATTCCACAGTTAAAATATTAAATCGATATAGAAACCCAAAGTGACACCCACATGAGAAAACATATATAAAATTAGTACAATTTGTAATCTATCCATGATGACACGAATAATGATCACATGAACATACATTCTCATTTTAACTAGAAAAAAATCTAAAAAAATAACTATAAACATGTAGTTATCAAAAAAATAACAAAAGATAAAATAATGAAAGCTTGAAGATCTAATGCCTTTGTTTCTATACAAGTGCAACTAATATACAACACAAACTATCTTAACAAATAACATATCCTATAAAAAACATGTTTGTCAATTTAAAATATATAATAAAAAATGTAGCACCCATTCATTTGCAAAATACTAAACTCAAATTAATACTATCACAACCACACACGAACATATGAAACAAATAACATAACGCCATATAATAAAAACTATCATTAATTTTTTTAACAATGAGCACGTATAATTCCAAAGAACCACACTGCCACACACTACATCTTGGAAAATAAAAATGAATCATTTATCTAATTCAACCACTTGAACCTGGTTTTTAACAAAATGATGTAAGTCGAGATTGAAAAATCCAAACCATTGACATACAAACATCATTAATTATGTCTCAAGAATCCACACTTAAACATCTAAATGGCAGAGCTTAAAAATGAAACCTTACCATCACAAAGAAAAAATCGAATATCAACAATTGGAACCCAACCTGCTAAACACCATTGCAATGAGGCCAAGGAGCACACCATGCAAGCTACATGTGTTGCAACGTCCTTATGAAGAATACGTTGACCACCAACACACCCATATAGAGATGGAAACACAAACGGTAGTCACAACATGAGTGAATATAGTTCCATGGGCTAGGGTGTAAATCCCTCTTCCTTAACAACAATCCAAACAAACAAGACAAAGGATGATTGGAGAATAATAAGGAAATTACTAAAAAAAAATGCTATTTGGTCTTTATATACCCATAATTTCATACAATCTATTGTAGTAAGAGGGTTTGTAAGGTTACGAACAATACATACTTATAACATAGAAGTAATTGCATGATTATAACCATAATATACACAAGAGTAAGTGGGCCGTTTCTAACTCAAATTTATTATAATGCAAGAATAAAGTATAGAAGATCTAAGAATTAGTATTCATTCTTCTAGTTCACCTACATATTTATACTTTCTACAAACAATTAATTAGTTATAATTGATGGGTCATTCGTCTAACTAACCGACTAATATGACTTGACCATAGTTGGTTGGAGGACCTAGTCGTCCAGTCGACTAGGATCCTCCAACATCTCCCCCACCCAAAAAATCCTTTTTCGTCCTGAAGAGAAAAAACAAGGACAAAGAAAAAATCTTTTGTTAAAACTAGTGTACAAGTGGATTGGCTAGGTACGTTAAAAAATTCGATAATGGAACTCGAAGAGGAGGCAAGCCGAGACTAAAAATATTTCCATTCATGGAGAGTTGTCTAGATGCTTATACTTACCGTAATTAGATTGGTTAGCTTAGTGATATTTTCTATGAGGGAGTTCTGCTTGATGTTTTATAAGTTTGTTCCAAGAATTAGTTGTTGATTGTTGACATTGACAAGCAACTTATTCATCTAGGAAACCAGGTTGTCGACATCTTCTTGTAATGGTTGGGCATACTTGGACCACTGCTAAGCTTTGTTCTACAGCTCCCTTAACTTGTTATGTTCTAACTCAATTTGTTGTTCAAGGTTTGGTATGTTGGCATGATCAACATATGATTTCTATTGAGATATGAGTGCTTGGTTGTTCTGAATTGTACTCATATCCACAAAAACTAGACCATAGTGCAAGTACCAGATGTGCAATACAATGGACAACCATTTGGATGACAACTCATATTTTTGGAATTTATTATGCATGCTTAGAAATAATTTGTTCTGCTCTATCAATAATGTTGGTGTATGTTGCTCATCCTCTTAGATCTTTGGGCTAAGAATTCTTTTAGGAGTGTTTTAAAGGACCCAAAAATGGCTCACTATCTGGTTGATAGGATTTTTGGTTAGTGGCCCAAATAGTGCTGGTGTTACTTGTCTCAACATGCTATCACAACTTTCCAAAACTTCAAGATGTTGGTATTCAATAACATCTAGCTTATTTTTATCCTTAGACCATCTTTTCTTTCCTTATTTAAGTATATTCTGCATAAGAATTTCTATATATTTTCCTTTCGCATCTGTCATAGACTGGACTGAGACTTGTGCATGTTTCTGCTTTTTACTTTTCTTAGAATCCTTCTCACCTTGTGTCTGACTAGATTGTGTATCATCTGTCAAACGAGCAGGTTCCGTTGAGGTGTTTGGCATAGGGATAGTTGAAGGTATAATTTTTGAGGTTGACATGGCCGATGCAAAAATAGTCGACTGATGTGTTTTTGTTGTAATTTTCGAATCAAGTGCAGATGAAGATGGTATAGGTAAAGGCGTTATAGCCAAAATTGCCACTTCCCCATCCATGACAAAAATTACATGTTTTGGTTGCATGACGCCACTTGCATGATGACACTACATGAACTTATTATCGCTCACCCAAAGGGAATTTAGTGGATTGAAAAATCCCTAGAAAAATCCTAAAAACCATCTCATGAAAACCAAATCATCTCCTGAAAACCATTAGAAAAATCCTAAAAATTGCATTTTTATGAAAAATGCAAGTTGCTAATGTTCTACTAGCGTTTTTTACCTCGCACATGCTTGTTGCTAGTGCTCCATTAGCCTATTATATGCTACTTTCATTTGGTCCACTAGCATGTACCGAAAAAATGCTAAAAAATTATGAAAAATTTCGAAATTAGGTAGTTTGTGTGGTTTTGGAACTGCCTCCTCGATTGTAACTACTCCCTCCTCAACGCTATCTCTTCCATTTGCTATATAAGAAAGGGAAAGGGGACCGTGAAAGAGAATTAGGCTACAATATTGTTATCCTGGGAGAATTTGGACTCTCATCCCCCTCACATATTCCCTAGTTTCCATCTACCCTTGCTGCAAAGTTTTGAGGTTGGGATTCCTGGAGGAGAGAAGCATGTGATCGATTTTGAAGATTTCTTGAGGCTCCTTGAATTACAAGAAGGTATATTTTGTACTTATTTCACATTAATAAATATTTGACATTCTTCCCTTTCAAAATCACTGTGTATGTCTCATCTTTTGATTATATGTTGATGCTTATGAGATCATGGTTTCATGTTCTTTTGAATATCCATATGGTGAAGTTTCCATCCTAGAATAGATGCAACTAAAATCATAGCTCTAATAGTGGTGTACCTGGCTAATTCCTTCTTTCTGTGAGAAACGTCATGCAAAAAATTTAGCTTTATATCCATCAAGAAGTTACTATGGACTTCCCTTCAGGTTTAGGAAGAACTTCTGAAACATCATTCTTCATAATAGATTTGTATTCCTCTACCATTGCATCTTTTCGTACTTGTTGCTTAACAACTTCTTCATAGGTTGATCCAGATGGAGATCGGTGGCCACACACCTATTCCACTGGCTCAAAACAATTGTCCATTGTGGCAGTTTCCTAGTTATTTTTCTACGGTTTTTCGGGTCCTAAACTTCTAGACCCGTTTTGAGGCCCTAAACGACACTTTTTGGAAATTTGGGGGCCAAATGGTTGCCATCAACATATAACCATTTGAACAACCAAAAGTTGTAAAGCTTAGATAGAAATTTCCAACGATCTATCGAATGCAAAAATCGGAAATCGTATGCAAAAGTTATGACCCCGGGAAGTTGACCGTTCAACTTACCACCTTGGGGCCACAAACTTTATGACAGTTCATCTTCTAGGGTTATGTTTTGGACTTTTGGGGTTCCTACCCTCATTATTATTATAAATAGGCCCCTTTGGCCTCATTTTGTATTCAGCTTGGCATGGATGAGCGTAGCATCCACATCTCTTCTCAGAGATAGCTACCACCATTCTAGCAATTGTATTACAGTTTGTTCTATTTCCGCCATTTAATAGAATATTTGTTTACTGTATCTTTGTTATCTTTGCAAAATGTCTGTGATTATGATTCTGTATATGTTCTTTCATTTCGTTCACACATAAATCCCGATCATAGGTGGAAGGTTGTGAATCACTGATGTGACTTATCTATGCAACATACCTTGAATACATTTCAGGTATCTTTCTCTCTCTGGATGTGGCTTGTAGTGCTCCATGTTTTTTTGCATATTCTAGAATGTCTTGACACCATGCATATCTCCTCTTGGAAGGAGGTAATTCATCAAGTGATATTTCAACTAGTTCTATTGGTTCTTCAGGAGTTATCAAATATGAGTACTCTTCTAGCTTCTCCCTCTCAACATCTGAATGGGGAGAGCAATAATTTGGGTCCTCCATCATGGTCTTCTCATGCTCCTCAGTGCATGAATCACACTAAATCTCTTTAGTGCACTTGAACACATCCTCTTCATGGAATGTCACATCTCTATTGACTTCAATGTGTCTTTCTCTTGATACATAAATTATGTATGCTTTGGATGATTCTCTATAACCAAAAAATATTCCATTATTTCTAAATGGCTCCATCTCTATCCTCTTTTCTTTTGGCACATGTATGTATACAGGACAACCGAAGATCCTCAAGTGTGAAATATCTGTTTTTTCACCAATGAATACTTCTTCAAGAGTCTTCTCTTCCATAATAGCATGAGGGATTCTATTATGGATATATATGGTTGTATGGGTGGCTTCTGAACATAAGGAAGTAGATGTATCTTGATCACGCATCATGTCTTCTGCAACCTCACATATGGTTTTTTTCTTCCTTTCTGCAATCCCATTTTGTTGGGGGTCGTAAGGTATAGCCAACTGTATTTTTATTCTTGCATCACAACAGAACTCATTAAATGCATGTGACTGAAACTATCCTCCATTATCATATCTCAAAGTAGTGATGTGCTTTCTATTCTAATTCTGAACTAGGGATTTGAACTCTTGAAACTTGCGGAAGGTTTCACTTTTAGCCTTTAGGAAATAAATCCAGGACTTTCAAGAGAAGTCATCTGTGAACAAAACATAATATAAATAACCACTTAAGGAGGGTGATGACATTGGACCAAATATATTAGAAAGAATTAAGTCTAATGAATTAGGGTGTTACCCTTCATCCTAACATCAAATGGGAAGTGTGAGATCACTAATTTTATGGTAAGAGGTCAAATAGAGGTCATCAAGAATGGGTCATGGAGAATTGAAAGTTTATTTTATGATGTGATTGGTCACATGTGAAATATTTATTTATCATATATTCTAGAGAAAGGGACGTTTCATAGTGTTGATTTTTGTTTTAACCAAATTGTAAATGAGATAAGTGTAAGAGGGGGTACCTCAAACTAGGAATAAAGTTTCACTTGCAAAGAAATGGTCAAAACAATGTAGCTCTTAGGTAGAGGTATGTGTTGGGAAATAACATTAAGTTACCTAACTTGATGTTGTAAGTATTTGTTGATAGTAGAATTAGGCACTCTAATATTTGACAAATTTATGTTACATGTTATAGGCCATTGAAAGCAAATATGAATACACCAATTATATGCATGATTCCAAATACAAAGGAAGAATAATTCAACAAGAGGAAATTATTTTGGTCTTATGGTATTTGGGGCAAATATTAAATTTTGTATAAAGTAATTTAGCATATGGTTGTAATCCTATTCAAGCAAGCATTTATACCCCTGGTTCGAAAATGTTGCATTAGACTCATGGTCCAATATTCAACAATGGTTATGTGGCATTAGACTCACAATTGGAAGTTTGATGTTCATTGTTGAGTTTTTTTTAAGGCGAGGTTGTTGTTTTTTAACACTTGTGTGTTGGATGAGACATTCACTACTTGTAGACTGCTAACAATGTTGGACGATATGAGAAATTCTTTAATTTATGAAAATGTAATTTTGTAATTATTCAATTTATGAAAATATGAACTGATTGTCATTCATTCACTTGGACAATCGCTCCCAGACCACTCTCCTATTGATTGAATCAACTTTAAAAAGAGAGTGAGGAAATCCATCAAGCCACTCTTATAATATTTCATATAAATTCAATTATATACAAAACAATGATAAAAATAAATGGGTCCATTTAATTGTTTTGTTTGTAAAAGAAAAAATGAGAAATTGTTCAATTTATGACAATGTAATTTGGTTATCTCCATTGATGTGTACAACCATTCACTAAGAATTCTTTGTAATTTATGTTGATTAATTTTTTGGTGGAAAATAAAAAAAATGAAAAATTTATCGTAAATTCAATTATGTAAACTTTTCAAAAAGGAAAATGAGGAATGCTTATTTTTTTAATAACTAAAAGAAATTGAGTTAATTGGTAAAAACAAAGTGAGATTTTTTTGAAATTTTATCGTAAATTCAATTATGCAAACTTATCAAAAATAAAAATGAACAGTTATTGTGCATGGATGTTTCCACAGTGTTCAATGATTGTGTGCAAGCTCATTGATCCAAAGTGATTTTTTTTTAAATGTATTTTGGTTTTTTTATAACCATTGATTGAATGCATATGAAATATTTTATTGTAGGTTTGTCTGATTGAAGAATTTTTAGATTGATTTAATTGAAGAATTTTTGGATTTTGTTTCCAATAGGTTAATTAACACATTTCTTTTATCCATAAGTTGAAGAATACTTAGACCTTCTGTTGGATTGGACAAGCCACTTTTCTCCTATCCATAGACCTTGGAAGGTTTTTAAATTTAAGCTCATATGTACTACTTTAACCTGGTTGTCAAGACTCAACATCCATTGTTGTACAAGTAAATGAAAGACAACCAAATAGCATTTCCATAAATTAAAAAAAAAATCCACTAAGTTTGAAAATCAATTAAATAAACCCTAATAACTAATTAAATAAGCCCATTTTTATTTATTGTATATTTGTATCATTATAAGTGAATGATAACCAAATTACATTTCCAAAAATTTATTTTTTTTCCACTAAGCTTGAATGATTGAATTTACATAAAATATTATAAATTTGAAATGATGAAAACTAAATTTTATTTCCATAAATCAAAGAATTTCTCCACTTTTCTATTTCAAATCAAATCAATTTACAAAAGTTTCACTTTTTCTTTTCTTTAATCAAATGCATGAACTCAATTTTCTTTATTTCACTTTTTCAAATCAAATCAATTTACAAAAGTTTCACTTTTTCTTTTCTTTAATCAAATGCATGAACTCAATTTTCTTTATTTCACTTTTTCAAATCAAATCAATCTACACACTTCTTTCTTTCTCTTTTTTTAATTAAACAAATAAGTCATTTCTCATTATTTCACTCATGTACTATTAAATTTATTTAATAGTTTCTCCACTTTCTCTATTTCAGATCAATCTAGACATTTGTCTCTTTCTTTAAACAAATTGCTCATTTCTCATTATTTCACTTATGTACTATTAAATTTATTTAATAGTTTTTCCACTCTCTATTTTAAATCAATTTAATTTTCACAAGTTTATCTTTTTTTTCCTAATCAAATAAATGAAATCATTTCTCTTTATTTTACTTTTTTAAATCAAATCAATCTACACATTTCTCTCTTTTCTAATCAAACAAATGGCTCATTTCTCTTTATTTCACTCATATACTATTAAGTTTATTTAAACTAATATAAAACTAACTTAATAAAAATTAAAATATTATATTTTTAAATTAAAAAATTCTCCTACTTTATGTCTTTTCCAAGTCTAGTCAATATCCCCACTTCTCTTTTGATTTTGTTCATATTCCCAAAAAATTACCTACTCTACCCACTAAAGTTAATGGACCCATTTCTCTCTTCGTATAGACTCATTTTGTGTCACTTGTCATCCACATGTGTTAATAAATTTTCACTTTTTTTAAGTCAAGTCAATGGGATATATATATATATATATATATATATATATCAATTTTCAATTAAATTATTGAAATTTTTGGCTTTCAAACTTTAACACACTGAAACTCTAAAAACATTTGACACAATTTTTTGGTCATTTTCATTTTCTTTATATTTTCTGATTACATTGCATTTTTCCAAAATAAATCACTTTATATCGATCATTTTTTGTCTACGTATAAAACATTATATACCAATTAACTTTATATGATTCCCAACTACTATTGTAATTGTAAATATAACTATGTACATACTGAAGAACATGACTCGAGGCTTGGAATTTGAAGGACATTTGAGTTGGAGATTGATAAATGGATCATAAAAGTGTTGTTCTTCTCATGATCTTTATGTGATTTGTGATAATGGGTGTAGCAATGTCTATTAGTTACTCAAGTGAGAAGTCATATTTTTATACATATATACTAAATATCATTAATATATATAAGCACATGGGTTGATTAATTTGTTTTCAACATTTTTCTAATGATTTTGTTATTAAAAAAATAAGATAAGAGAGTTCCACAACAACACGATGTTGATTGTTCTATTAAGAAATGTAATTATACACACATAAATACATGAAGGTTTTGAATAAAGATAGATGCACTACTTTATCACAATCATAACTAGTTGAGAGAATATCTCAACCACACACTAAACTAGGATCTAATCTAGCTCTCATCCAACAAAATCCAAAAACCATTTAAGAATCCTATTCATTTACTTTACTCAACAATAATAAATACAATAACAAATTTATGTTACTTATCTATGTAATGCTTCTCCAAATATTGAAGATGATCTCACATTAAAAAGTCATTTTGTCCAAACGGGTACTCATAACATGTGCCTTGAGAATAGAGTTTCCACCAAAGTGTTAAAGTCCATACAAATGAACAACCATCCACCAGAATACATGGGTATCCAACCATTATAAACCTTGGTCTAGTAATAAATTCCTTCATGTACATGGTTCATTCAATTCCTTGATGAAATCTCCCTAAATGTGCTACTGACTTTGCCAACAATTTCCAAGAGTTAATCAATGCAACCAATGCACCTTTCTCTCTATTGGATTTTATTCCATGAATCATACTTGATTTAGACACACATGGTTGCACATTACTATGAGTCTAGAAAGAGTCAATGCCTCACCCAACACACAAGTGTTAACAACTCCTTTATATTGGGGAACAACCTCACCTTCAAGAAAACTCAACAATGAATACCAAACCTCCAACTGCGAGTCTAATGCTACATAACCATTATTGAAAATTGGACCATGAGTCTAATGCAACATTTTCGAACTAGGGGTACACATGCCTTAATAGGATTACAACCATATGCCCAATTACTTTATTCACAATTTAGACTTTTCCCCAAATACCGTAAGACCTTAATAATTTTCTTTTGTTGATTTATTCTTCCTTCTGTTCCTTTGGATTCATGCATATAATTGGTGTATTCATATTTTGTCATCAATGGTCTATAACCTGTAATATAAACTTGTTAAATATTAGAGTGCCTAAATCCAATATCGAGGAATCCTTGCAACATCAAGTTATGAAACTCAATGTTATTTCCCAACACATACCTCTACCCGAGAGCTACATTGTTTTAACCATTTCTTTGTAAATATTTGTGAAAGAAGGAGAAAAAATGAGTCAATCACTTTCATATGCCAATCCATTTCCCATATGAAATGGATATACAGATAGCAAAACCCATCTTTGATACACAAACCCTTAAGAATCCAATGCATGCAACGAATGAACATCGAGATATGATGCATTTCTTGCAACGCTTAAACTACCATCATGTCGGATGGGCCTATTCTAAATTGGCATTTTCTAGGCCAAACGATGGTTGCATCTCTAGTTCTCCAATCATCGCTTCTCCTTTGACAACCCTTCTTCACCTTCTTAACTGCATATTTGTCCCACAGTTTCACATTAGTGCGTAAGTCCATCTCATATGTCTTTTAGAAAGCACACATAAAACATGTGTTGCATTAGAGATGGAATATGCTATTTGATTTTCTGCGTATCCAAAAGTCTCTACACAATACATGAGAGTATGCTTCCATTGTGGAGCATTCTATCATGGAAGCTTGACATTAACATAAAATTATGCAAAATATATGTGAACATATTGAATAAAAAATTATTAATGAAATGATAGATGGGTACAATTATCCTCATGACGGTATACTTTATAAGTATTGTTGGGTCATGACTGAATAGTTATGTATTTTAATTGTTCATTTAATGACAATTCTAATATT
>LPNX010732154.1:501120-676649 GCA_001517045.1 Pseudotsuga menziesii | reverse complement strand
CTACAAACACATGATCACCAATACTTGCATGCTCCAACTAGGGTCAAGACAAGGTCATAGATGTCCAACTAGGGTTTGGTGAGAAATCATGCAAGTTAGGCTCGAGTCCACTACAACACATGAGATCACCAATACTTGCACATGCACCAACTAGTTTTTCATTCAAGTCACCAAGTTGTGCATGCTCCAACTAATGTCAATACAAGGTATGAGATGTCCAACTAGGGTTTGGTGAGCAATCATGCAAGTTAGGCTCGAGTCAACTACAAACACATGAGATCGTGCCAATACTTGCACATGCACAACAACATTATTGTGGCATGCTCCAACTAGGGTCAAGACAAGGTATGAGATGTCCAACTAGGGTTTGGTGCGTAATCATGCAAGTTAGGAGAGTGAACTACAAACACATGATCACCAATACTTGCATTCTCCAACTAGGGGACCAAGACAAGGTCATAGATGTCCAACTAGGTTTTGGTGAGCAATCATGCAAGTTAGGCTCGAGTCAACTACAAACACATGAGATCATGCCAATACTTGCACATGCACCAACTTGGGTTTCATGAGTCACCAAGTTGTGCATGCTCCAACTAGGGTCAAGACAAGGTATGAGATGTCCAACTAGGGTTTGGTGAGAAATCATGCAAGTTAGGCTCAAGTCAACTACAAACACATGAGATTGTGCCAATACTTGCACATGCACAACAACATTATTGGGAACTAAACATTATTGTGGCATGGGAACTAAACAAGACCTTTAATTGTCAAATACTGCTACTCTTTAGTATGTATTTATTTTCAGCATGTTTTTGGGAACTAAAGTCATGAGATGTGCTTTATGGTATGATGTTGAATTGTTGTAGGGTAAGTCATGCAAGTCATGAGACAAGGTATGAGATGTCCAACTAGGGTTTGGTGCGTAATCATGCAAGTCATGAGATGTGCTTTATGAGACGAAACAAGGTAGGGTAATGTAGGGTAAGTCATGAGATGTGCTTTATGGTATGATGTTAACTTGTTGTAGGGTAATGTAGAGTATGTTAAATTGTGTGTACATGTCAGAATTGTATCTAGTATGTTAGTGTGTGTTACTGTGTGTAAATTAGCGTATATATGTTATTGTACATGTTAGAATTGTATGATGTTAAAAAGTTGATGAGTTGATGAGTCACCAAGTTGCATGGTCTGGAATTAGGGTCTTGAGACAAGGTATGAGATGTCCAACTAGGGTTTGGTGTGTAATCATGCGAGTCATGAGACATGTGTGCTTTATAAGACAGAACAAGGTAGGGTAATGTAGGGTAAGTCATGAGATGTGCTTTATGGTATGATGTTGACTTGTCGTAGGGTAATGTAGAGTACATGTTATTGTGTACAGTACATGTTAGAATTGTATCTAGTATGTTAGTGTGTGTTACTATGTGTAATATATATGTTATTGTACATCTGTTAGAATTGTATGATGTTAAAAATTTAATGAGTTGATGAGTCACCAAGTTGCATGGTCTGGAATTAGGGTCTTGAGACAAGGTATGAGATGTCCAACTAGGGTTTGGTGTGTAATCATGCAAGTCATGAGACATGTGCTTTATGAGACAGAACAAGGTAGGGTAATGTAGGGTAAGTCATGAGATGTGCTTTATGGTATGATGTTGACTTGTCGTAGGGTAATGTAGAGTATGTTATTGTGTACAGTACATGTTAGAATTGTATCTAGTATGTTAGTGTGTGTTAGTGTGTGTAATAAATATGTTATTGTACATGTGTTAGAATTGTATGATGTTAAAAAGTTAATGAGTTGATGAGTCACCAAGTTGCATGGTATAGAATTAGGGTCTTGAGACAACGTACATGAAATGTCCAACTAGGGTTTGGTGTGTAATCATGCAAGTCATGAGACATGTGCTTTATGAGACGGAACAAGGTAGGGTAATGTAGGGTAAGTCATGAGATGTGCTTTATGGTATGATGTTAACTTGCCGTAGGGTAATGTAGAGTATGTTATTGTGTGTACATGTTAGAATTGTATCTAGTATGTTAGTCTGTGTTACTGTGTGTAAATTAGGGTATATATGTTGTTGTACATGTGTTAGAATTGTATGATGTTAAAAAGTTGATGAGTTGATGAGTCACCAAGTTGCATGCTCTGGAATTAGGGTCTTGAGACAAGGTATGAGATGTCCAACTAGGGTTTGGTGTGTAATCATGCAAGTGATGAGACATGTGCTTTATGAGACGGAACATGGTAGGGTACTGTAGGGTAAGTCATGAGATGTGCTTTATGGTATGATGTTAACTTGTCGTAGGGTAATGTAGAGTATGTTATTGTGTACGCACATGTTAGAATTGTATCTAGTACATGTTAGTGTGTGTTACTGTGTTTAAATTAGGGTATATATGTTATTGTACATGTTAGAATTGTATGATGTTAAAAAGTTGATGAGTCGTTTAAATTCTTCCTTTAAGTAAATTGGAAATTCATACACATGCACGAACCACACATATCATTATATATCACATTGGTCATCCACACATATCATGTTCCAAGACCAAGTTAACCATGATATCACGTTCCAAGATCAAGTCAACCATATATACATGTATAAATTTGAACCTTGCTTTATATTATATATATGTATATAGCAATAATGTTGTACAAAAATTGCCATGCCACATGGCCATAATACAAAATAGTGGATCAAAAAGTACATATGTGTGTACACCTATGAACAAAAAGATAAATCTATGTACATGCCCCCTATACATTTTTTCTAGTTATCCCTTGTTTTGCTGCCACTGCCAGAGTCTTCGGAGAAGTTGAGCTTTCTTTTGCAACTACTCACTGGTGATCCCCATCGCTGAGCAAGAGGGATAGGTCTCATCAGTGGAGACTGTAGAAAAACCAACATTTGTAAGTTAATTTACCAACCTTTAAAAATTCTATATACATTTGTTCAAATTCCTTGAAACCAAAATAACATTTCTACTTACTGTACGTGAGTAAGTAATCGGGGGTCTTGGTGCCTCACTAATAGCGACCCTGATTGGGTGCTCTTCTTGCACCACTTGCTCACTATCAGGTTGCATAAATATATATATATATATGCCAATGTCAACAAATATACATGTACCTTGGGGGGGAGAGGGTCACCAATTTGGGTTTCTTCAAGCACCAAATCAAAGAAAGATATGTATGTACACAAACGTACAAAGAAAGTGATCTACATAAACATACCTGTTGGCTCGTCAACAGTGGGCCACCGGTTTGGTGCTCTTTACGCACCGGTGCCTCACTAGGGGCCTGCGTATAAAGTAGCATATATATGTCAATTTCATATAAAATAGTGAATCAGAGACATATATACTACCTGGAAGGAAAATGATGAACTACCAAAGAAAGCGAAACATACATACCTGTTTGGGGGGAAGAGGTGGGTTGACAACAACCTCGGTTTGGTGCTCTTCAAGCACCACTGTCACAACAGGTTCCTACATAAAGTAACATATGTCAAAGCTATATGTAAGTTACAAAATGATTTTTCCAAACAAAGCGAAACATAATTAAAAGCATATATAATTAAAAGCATATTTCAAATAATACCTGTGTCTACAAATCTACCTCTGCATGAGAGGGAATAGGCTGCGAGACAATATACTCATCATGGGCAGCCTGCATAAAACATGTTACATGTCAAAATTAGGATACATATTGAATGTTACTTGATCAAGATATGTACACAAACGTACAACGAAAGCGATCTACATAAACATACATGTTGGCTCGTCAACGGTGGGCCGCCGGTTTGGTGCTCTTCACGCACCGGTGCCTCACTAGGGGCCTACATATAAAGTAGAATATATATATGTCAATTTAATATCAAATAGTGAATCAGAGACATATATTAAATGCTTTTTTGTTGGGCCTCCCCTTCCCTCCTCCATTTGACCTATTTGCATAAAATAAACAAAATACTCTGCTTTTTGTTATTCCAATGAAATAATTTTAACCTATTGACAAACACATCATTTGTACATGCATGTACATATTTCTGACGATTAGAAATATTACATGCACATTGGTGCATTTTTTTGGATACCAATATTAGAGATGATATGAGGGGGACTATAGGCATGGCAATGCATTTGAATACCCATAATTATTTGTAATGACAGAAATGTCTATGCACTTGTATGTTGTGGGTATTTGACATGTTCTAAGAGATTAGAAGGAACTAATGTACATGTCTTCCTAGAGGTATTTGAGATGATATTGGGATCATTATGTAACTATATTTTGAGTGGATGTTGTGTTCGAGGTATTATAGGCACATTGATGAATTTATATACCTCGAAGTATTTGAGATGGAACACATGTTGGTATAGGGAGTTCACCTTTTTATTCCAAGACTTAGATTAGCAGTATCATTTTTTGTGAATACCTATGGGTATTGACTCTTGAGTTGGATATAGAAATCCATATTGAGAATAATGATTGTGGGTAGGAAAATTTAAGGATAATTTTTTGAAGTTAGTGATTGTTGGGAAGCCAAAGAGAGGATGGATCAAGAGGTATCAATGGTTTTGGAATAACTATATAATATTGTACAATGTGGAAATGGTCAATGAAAGAGTGTAGTATCAAACTGCCCCAAATGTCAAGCATTATTATGTCTATTTTGAAGTTTCTGGTGGTCACATTAGTACACGGGTTTATTTATTTGCACAAATGTAATCAAGAATCACATGCCCAAAGTATACCTCCCAAACTACACAAACTACAAGCCAATAGTGTCCCATCATTTAATTATGCGAATTGGAATCCTAACATACATGTAGAGTGGATTAGTGGTACTTAATATATTCGTGTATAAATTTATTAGCATTTCAAGTTTAATATTTTTCATTTACTCCTTCCAAATACCTAGTGGAGAGGAGCCAGTGACGAAACAAGGCGACCAGTAGTGGATATGGGGTGATTAGTAGTGGAGATAGTCATTGTGTTGGTTGTACACTCAATCTTGAAAAAACTAGTTACCATAAGTGGTTTATAAAAGTACTTTATGTACAAAGTAATTGTCAATATTTTCATGTCTTTAAAATTAATTTTCAAAAAAAATTCTTCTACATTTTGAAATAATATGAATATTGAAAATTTGAAATATCATTTTAAGCCACATCCTCTTTAAGTCACATCAATCTTCAAGTATTTTTACCAATAAAAAATACATGAAAACACACTAGAACTAGACAACTTGGAACTTTGTGGCTGGCATGGCATCATTTTGGATTCGTCACAGCTCAAAACTAGTATGGTAGATAAATAACACACCAAAGTATATGTGGTAAGAATTTGGAGGAAATACAAGCTTGGGAATATGGAAAATGAAGCTACATTACTACTATAAAGAAATGCACCACCAATGGATCCTCTCCCCTAATGCGGCCAAGTTAGGCATGAAACTAATTCTAACAACATGTACAATGAGGACATACTCCAATTTACATGGAATTTTTTTAATACTAAGAAAATACCTCCAACTATACTTCATATCTTGTATATTCGCACACATAGTATATCATAGCTAAATGCATCCACTCAACATACTACAACTTAAGGTGATGGAGAAAGATCTATGAGAAACATATAAACTAACAAATTTAAGTTACATTAGGAATCTTGCATGAATCTAGCTCTGCATGAGAGGGAATAGGCTGCGAGACAATATACTCTTGTTGGGCAACCTACACAAAACATGTCAAGTATCAAAATTATGATACATATTGAATACATTACAATCTATAAGTTATAAATATATAAATAAAGTTGACAAATTAACAAGTATATTTACTACCCCTATTGGTGAAGAATGAAACCCATAGGCAATATTGACAGCCGCATCAATGTTCTCAACATTAATCGATGGACTATGCAACTGTGGTGTGCCATGGGACACTAGCTGTATATTTGTTCACAAATATTGTTAGATAATTAAATAGAAATAAAGTGCGAAACAATTGAATATTTTGACATGAAACAAAGTATTTAATATAAAAATAATGAGTTTTACTTACAAAGCAAAGTAATCCATCATCTCGGAAGTCAGAAGCAGGGCCATAGCATATGCCTCCACATGATGTGCAAGGGTGTGGAGTAACAGGACGCTCTGAAGACTCTACATCTCCTCTGTGATCTCTACATGGGCCCGCCATAGAAGTGCCATCCCCTTGGTCTACATTGCATTGGACATCAGTCCCATGCTCAAGCAATGTCTCTGCCATGTCAAGTAATGCCTTCGGTGTATAGTCAATGACAGGACCTGCAGGAGGGTATACCCGAGGGGGTTTTGGTGTGCGTGGTGGGCGTGGAACACGGTTGGGATATCTCCTGGATCCTTCCCTATCTTGGGGCATCCCATGACCAACACCCTAGTTTCCTAATATATCGAAGTAGTTAACATGTTTCCCTAGGATGAATTCTGCATACAACTTCCTAAGGAAATAAAATGGGATGTCCCTATTCCCATGGGGGTCTTCATTGAAGACCATATACCAAAGATCCATCCAATTAGCCTTTATATTTGGTTCAATGCACCAGTCTATGGAAATGTGTCCTCAACTGGTGGGTGGAACCAATCCGGTGCTGGGGTCCCAAAATAATGAAAATAACTGGTCTTTAGTAATTTTAAGGGCTTTGATGTCTTTATGAGTCAATCCATCGGAGTAGTATTGCCTCCTAGATTCTCTGTACGAGGTAATGTTGTACAGAGCTCCTTGGGCATCGGAAATTGTGTTTGTTATTGTGTCCAAGGCATCGGCTAAAGAATTTCTCAAATGAGCCCCCCCTCTAATGAATGAGCTAAGGCACCTCAATGATGCCAAGCGTGCAATAATCCGTGTGTTTCTATCTTGTTCCCCCTCCGGGTCTGGGTTTGGTTGTGGGTTAGGTTGTTGTGGGTTATTAGAGGGTGGGTTTTCCACATTCTGTTGTTCATTTGTGTTGTCTGTTAAGATTTAAACATAAAATTGCAAGTTAATTTACTTAGAATCATTATTTGATTGTTCACATTCAATTATTTTTTTAAATTTGTTCAAAATAATTATAAAAACAAAGAAATTATGAATAAAATTAAAGAATGGAAGATTAAATGAAAAGGATTGAACTAGCATAAATACCTTCCATTGGAGCAATCCACCTCGGCTCCACCTCGAACTCAGCCTCGACCTCGAAAAGGTAAAACCCAAATTGGACCTGCGGTTTTTCACTCCTCCGTTTTTTCGCTCCTGCGTTGTTTCGCTGTCCCGATTCTGTGAAAATGAGCTTGCGGCCTCTGTTTGATTTTTTTTCTGCTTTTGAATATCGCAAGTGTGATATATCGCACTTGTGATATACTTCTTTTGTGGTCCCCTTACAAAAAAAACATGTTTTACAAAACATTTCCTTTCAACTTCTTGAGGGTCTCCCCCCCACTTGTTCTATCCAATATTTCATTGATTTAATTTTTGGTGCATCCATACAAATGCTTTTTCTTACCAATTATCTCCACATAAAGTTATTGAATTAGAACATAAGATTAATCCCTTGTGGGATCTGGCCATGTCCAACCTAGTTCTTCCCCTAATGGCTCATTTTCCTTCATTATTCCAATAGCATAGAAGTGGTTCCCTGTCAAAGATTCTCGTGCTCTTAATAAGATCACTACAAAAAATTGCTATCCCTTGTCACAGTATGATGATTTTCAAGGGTAACAAATTCTTTACCAAGATGAAATTGTTGAATGGGATAACATCATTAGGTTTGCATGAGTTCCAGTGACACCTATAAGATTGATTTAAGACTAAGTTTCTTCTACATCCAAGGATTTTCATTGTGATATATCTTGAAAAAAATATCATTTTTAGTAAAACCTAGGAAGAGAACCTATGTGTGCACTTGGTACTAAAGCTGCTTCGAACTCACAAATTGTAGGTTACTCATAAAAAGTATTATATTGGGAAACCTCCATTCACTATCTAGGACTTCTTATTGATAAAATTGGAATAGGTGTTCATCTTGCCAATGTACAAGCTCTTGTTAACTGGCTCATCCCCTCATTGTTATTTCTTGAAAAAGTATTTATCAGTGGCCTAAATTTTTATCAACATTTTACTACTCATTTATCTCACATTTCATACCCCCTACATCAACTCTCCAATCCACTTGTGTTTTCCTAACAAAGTTAATGGATGAGAGTTCTTGGAACTCAAACACTACATTGTATTTGAAATTGGTTTGCACCTTTTGGATTCGCAATATCCCTTTGAGATCGAGACAAATGCTTCACACTATGCTACTAATGCCATATTAAAATGGGTTGGTCATCCCACGAACTATCATTCCAAGACTTTGACAAACGCCAATCTGAAGTACAACACGTATGACAAAGAATTTTGAGATCTAGCGAAGGCCTTGAAGCAATGGTGCCATTATGTTTTGGATAAGGAAAACAATTTTTGTACTAATAATCATCCCTTAATATTTTGAATTCATAGTCTAAGAGTTAAGAACAATTCCATCTCAAACATGCCTCCTATCTACAATAGTTTCACGTGGTCTTTAAATATAAGAAAGGGAGTTCAAATTAGGTGACAAATGTGTTGAGTTTCCCTCCAACTCAACCAATGCACATTTTGGATGTTCCTTGTGTTTCCTATGAAGCTTAGAACAACTATATGCTACTAGTACTTTCTTTGGGTCAGTTTGGCAGGCCTTTCATCACCCCACCCAAATTAATTTGTATTTGGGAGGGTTGGATGTTTATGCATAATTTAATTTTCCTACCCAACACTCTAGGCTCCTTATTTTTGATTTGGGAAGCTCATGCCTCTTGATATGGTGGACATTTTGGCCCACTTAAGATGCGTTGACAAGGAAAAATGACCCTTCATCAACAAGGATAGAGTGTCCAATCGGAGGTCCCAATTAGAACCTCTTTCATTTGTGATGCCACTTTTGACTACTATGTGGACCTAATTGTCGTTTGGATGTGTACTCTTTTTTGTGATTTTATTCTATTTTAAGACCCTATTATGTAGATATATTTATAGATGTAGAATGCATTTCTACCTAACTTATCCTAGCCATGATCTATTCTTACAATTAAGCTAAGAATGAGCATGAACCACATTAATTTTCATATGGAATAAATTCATATACATATGCAACCATATGATTCACTTAATATTAATAGAGTGAAAATAGATGTAGATAAATCAACAACCAAATACATTACTAAAGTCCCTCTCTCGTTCTGGTACAAACACTTAAAGAAGATTAAAATATCAATTGCCTCAGAGAACTCACAAGTGTGGGTTTTCTATGTGTAAACGAATCCCCTAAAGAATGACCTACTATGATTAACATTGTGGGTGTACTCCAAAAACATCTGAGAGGTCCATTTCTATGAGTTGTTGGCATTCCGATCAAGCATAACACATTTGTTGGGTAGTTCAAGTACTAATCAAGGCAATACAAAACGCATATGTGATATATCGCATATGCGTTTTCTAAATGTTGCATATCGCACTTGTGATATATCGCATATGTGTTTTGTAATGTTACAGATCGCATATGCGTTATTCCAACGAACCTTAGCCTTGTGTTTGGGATCGGGTTATTCCAAACGTACCATTAATAATGCATATGCATTCTTGATTTGCACTTCGGAAGTGCGTTTCTGATTTCCTAAGTGGCACCAAAAAGTGGAACCAACTTCGTGCGAGCGCCCTACACAATTTTTCTTTTATCTTAAATTGAGACAATTTACACAAATATTATCTTAATACCCTCTATGTAGTTTATTGTAATAAATTTTTTTATAAATTAATTAAGTATTTGTTGTGTGAAACCTTTTTTTATGCTCAGGTCCATCTTTATTCTCTGTATTAATTTTAAATCTACATTTATATAGATTCAAACCTCAAAGAATTATTAATAATAACAATAATTCCAAATATTTATATTTTATATTTTTTTAAGTTTATTTTATATTTTTCTTGTTCAAGAGCAAGTGCTTCATTATCTATGCAACTTAAATTATCCATTTCATTAACAATATCATCAACTTTTTGACCCTATGTTTCATCAACTTGTGCATTATAAGAACTTGTTGTTATGGAAGGAAATTCCAAAAAATTGACTTAGAACAGGAATCCCCCTTTCAAGATTTGGAATCTCATTATCCCTTTCATGATACATTTTTTTAGAATGAAATCTATCAAGTTGAGCAAGTTGTTTTTCAACAGTGAGTGCATCTTTGTCAAATTCAAGAAATATAACATCTCTAGAAACAATAAAATTTATGTTATCTTCATCACACAATATATAAGCTTTGGAAGTTTTATAATATCACCAAAAAATGCACTTTCGGCTTCTTGCTCCCAATTTATTTCTTTGTTGCTCAAGAATCAAAGCATAACATGTGGAACCAACATTTTTAAAATGTTTGACAGCTGGAAGATGGTCATGCCACATTTCATAAGGTGTTTTGTTTTGTAGTGCAACAAAAGGAAACCTATTCTTAATGTAGACAACAGAAAGAACTACTTCTCCCCAAAACATCAATTTAACATTCTTAAAAAAACATCGTGGATCTTACCATATTCAACAGTGTCCTATTAATACATTCTGCCACACCATTTTGTTGTGGATAATAAGGAACAATGGTTTGATGTTTAATACCATTCTCCTCCAAATGTTTTTCAAAATTTTGAGATGTATATTCACCACCATTATCAGTTTGAAGGGTTTCAATATTGAGTTGAGTTTCATTTTTAATCCACAAATGAAATTTTGTAAATGTGTCAACAGCTTCAAATTTTGTTTTTAATAAATAAACCCAACATATCCATGTAAAGTCTTCAATAAAAGTCGTTAAATATTTGTGACCATTTGTTGATGGAACAATCATGGGCCCACATAAATATGAATGAATAAGGCCTATCTTTTTAGAAGCTCAAAACATAGAATCATGAAAAGGTTGTTTACTGTGATTTACTAAAATACAAGCATCACATTGAGAAAGTTGTCTTGGAATAGTAGGAAGGCCTTGAAATCCTTTTTGTTTCATAATTTTGAGACTATCATAATTAATATGACCAAATCTACCATGTCATGACTCATAACAAGCTGGAAGATAAATTACTATTATGTTGAGCTAAATTTGCAAAATTTTGTGAATTGGATAAGGTACCATTCAAATTTAAAAGTTTTTTATCTTCCACTCCATTCATTACAATCGCATTATCATAATCTCTCATAACCTCAATGATACCATCAAACATATGTATTGGGTGAACTTGTTGTCTAATTTGTACAAGAGATATTAAATTTCTCTTAAATTGTGGAACATAAAGAACATCAAGAAGTATGTAATCAATAAGTCCTCATAATTTAAGTCTAACAGATCCAAATCGTGAAGGTTTTAACTAAGACTTATCTTCTAAATGTACTACCCCCATTAATTTGATCCCTAAATCTCTCAAAGAAGTCTTTTCTAAATGCCATATGGCATGTGGCTCCAGTGTTTAATAACCAAATGTCATTCCAAGAAAATGAAGTACTGAAAGCTTCTTCAATTCCAAGATTACAATGTGCAAAAACATAATGTGAAGATTCAACAGGGTTACCTTTATTGCTTCCTTTATCTTGTATTTACTCTTTCTTGCTAACAATTTTCTCCCAAGAAGTTTTACAATAAGTGACAATCTGGCGAGTTTTTCCACATCTATAACATTGTTTCTCTCCTTGATTATATTCCCTCCCCTTCCTCTATATTGTTCTCTCTGTCCTCCACCTCGACGTCTACTTCTATTTTCATCCTTTGCAAATTCTTCTTTTGATTTGTGTTCTTGCTATGCAAAACACAAAGTTTCTTCATTGGAATTAGACTCATTTCGAAATGCTTTCTCTCTCTCTGCAATTTTCTCAACAACTTTTCAAAGGTCATAGCTTTCATCTGGATACTAATTTGAAGTGATTCTAAATAGTGAGTATAAGAAGGGTAGAGATCCTTAATAAACAGAGTAAGTTGAATGTCAAACTTTACACCAGTTGCATCAATATAATGGAAAATAACTCTAATTTTAGAAGTAAGTTTCAATGGATCGTTATCTAATTCTAAGTTAAATAACTTCATTAACAATTGTATGATTTCAAGCTTAGAATGTGAATCATACAAATCTTTTAGTTTCTTTCATGCTTCCCAAGAACTTTTGCTAGAAACTAAGTGTCTACTTACTTCTTCATGTACAAAGGAAATGATCAAGGCATAAATCGTGTTGTCCTTGTTTTTCCATAGTCCTAGCTCTTTGGTATTAGTAGTTGGTACTTGTCCACTTTTATCCACTTCATTTATTGCATCTCCATCTTTCTTATCTTCAAAATTCTCATTTTCATAAATTCCATCCCATGTGTCATTAAAAATAAGGGTATTTTTAACTTTACGAAATCATTCATGATAATTTTCTTTACCAGATAGAATTACTCCAACAATTGAAATTAAAGAATTCATTTAAATTTACTATGTACAAATTACACTCTCATATATTATTTTCCTCTCTCTCGATGTTCTTTAAAATATTTTTATCTTCTAAAAATATTTCCGTGAAGGTCTAATAATTCAATTTAAAAAAACATTGCACCCAAATATAAATGGCGACTTAAAAACTTTTATTTTCTAAAAAGAACTCCCCAAATATTTGATAATTTATTTAAAGAAACCAAATATTGCACAGAAATATAAATGGCGCTCTCTTCATTTTTTTCTTAAAATATAAGTAAATAATTCTTCTAAACAATTACTGAAATAATTTGCATGAAGTCTCCCCTTTATGTGCAGTCTTTCTTCCACAGTATTTACTAAGAAGCTCTCCTTTCTTGGTGATAGCTCATTTGTAGGCTCCTCGTTTAGGAGCTCCTTCTCTCTCACCAATTATTTCTCACCATTGCTTCTTTGGGATATATTATTTCGTAGAAGACTATTGCATATAAAGGAAATCAAAATCATTATCTACTGTTAGATAACAAGATTATTGAATTTACTAACTACTAACTCAAATATTATTTACAATGAAATCCTTAAAGATTATTCAACATAATAAAAGTTGTTAAAAAAAAGGTTGACTGGATGATGTGAGTGTAGACGAAAAGAAAACGTGATCACATCGAAAGGGTAATCTAGACTATGCTTTTATATCGCGCCGACATTTGCAGAATTTGAATAGAATATTCAGGAATATGATGTAATCTACAAATAACACATTTAGTGAATTGCAATAATATGGAAGTTGTTTGTTGTCCTTTAATGGCTTGGTTGTAACAAACCCAAATAAAAACTAATGAAGAATTTTTTTTTAATAAATTTAGGAAGTTTATTTCGAATAAGCTAATCTCATGCAATTTGTAACTTTTTACTCTCAAGTAGCAATTATTAATGTAAATATCATTTCTCACATATATTAATATTGATTATATAGATATAGTTATTCCTTTAATCCTTAACATAAACTCTAATATATCTCTCTCTATTATAGTATATATGAATAAACGAAGATATAATTGTGAAGCTAATATGACCATTTATGAAACTTAAAACGCACAAGAGAGAGAATAAGTTTCTTATTTCCTATTTGCATACAAAGAACCTATTCTTAAACCCAAATATCATCTAGCAACTTCCGTGAGACAAGCAAGAGTGAAAAAGAGAGTTCGGAATCATGAACATATTCAAACCTACCTATCTAATTTTTTTTCCTAAGACAGAAATACAACTTTATATTAATGAAAGTTGTGTCTTACAATTGGGTTGTGGGGATAGAATTATACATAGTTTCTCCATAAACAATATAATCATTATCGGGGATAAAAACATATGCTATTTCTTAATAGTAAAAAACACACTTTCTAATAGAAATTTGTGGAAACATAAATTCAAATTCCAACTAACTAATATTTAAAGATCCTTCCTCAAGGCATGGTGCCCCATGGAACTTGACCCATTGGATGGATTCCATACCTTCACCGATGGCTTGTTTGGATAATACGTTTGCTTCAGAGTTCAGTTCTAGATATATATGGCAGAAGGAAGTGTGCTGAAAATATTCTATTATATATTTTGTCCTTATGATCCAATGGAGAATTTGGATAGTATGCAGATTGTGGGAGCCTCTTTCCTATTCCACAATAACTTTAGAGTCTCCAAATACTGTGACATGCAAAATTTCTTTTATTTTTTCGAAATAGAGTAAACACCATAACGCAAGTAGCTCTGCTTTAGTATTTTATACATGACCAATGCTCAACTGGAGTCTATAATTCAATGTCTTAATAATCCTAATCAACATGCCCGCACCACATAATCCTCCCTGCTGGGCTCCATCAAAATAGCCCACAATGCCATGTTGAACCCTCTGTAATGTCACTTCCCTCTTGTTACGCAAATTTAGTTTGATAATGTCATAAGAATGAAGCCATCCAATGGTGATCAATCCTGTAAGACAGATAATGATCATGTAAAGCATATAAACAATAAAGCATAATAATCACATCATATCAGTTAGATAGTTAATGAACATGTAAATCTTATAAAGAATAAAAACGGACAAGTACATTTTCCTTTTCTAGTTATCTCGACTAGAAAGAACATAAGGGCACAATCCAGGCTTCACATAAAAACCATGAATGCTTCAAAATGTTCTTCTAATCTTCTATAGAGGTCTAATTCATTACATAAATGTCTATTCAAAGAAAGATACCATTTATCCACTTTCTCGCATCCAGGAAGATGTCAAACCAAGGTCCAATCTAATTAAACTTGGTTAACAATATAGACACTTAGTTTGTGAGTTCTGAATAAATTCGTAGTTATAAACATGCAAATAATAGGGGAAATCATAACCCTCCCAATACCTTGCTTCATCTCAAGCTTTCTATAAAATATGCGTCGATTTTCGCTTCCAAATTTTCACCAATTTTTGCATCATGTTTTGCAACCAAAATGGAACCTAATATTTCTTTTATTGTTGCACCATATTTTGCTTCTTATGTAGTGCCATGTTTTGCATCCAAAGTAACTTCTTATTTTGCTACCATATCAACGCCATGTTTATCTTCATCATTAGAGCCAAAAGTTGCATCCCTTTTAATTCCTAGTTTTGCATCTCTATTGATGTCCACATTATAACAATGTTTTTCTACCACTTTAGTGTCCAATTTATCACCCATTTTACTCCCATGTTTGTGCCACATTTAGCTTCCTGTTTAGCTCCTTGGATTTCTTCTTATTTTGCTTCCTTATGAAGGTCGCGTTTAGCTTCTCATTTAGTATCTAATTTTTGTTCTCTATTTGCCTCTACTTTGGCATCCAAAACAACATCAAAATTGGCTTCCAACTTAGCTCTAGGTTTTTCATCCAATGTTGCTTCTAGATCTATGACTTAGTGGGCTTCTGTTTTAGGTCCTAGTTTTGCTTTATATTTTTCTTCCTTATTAACACCATATTAGGCTCTCTCAGTGCTCTCAGCCGAGTATGGGGGAGATCCTATCATGTTAGTCACGTTATGCTAGCCGACATAAAAAAAACATTATGTCAAATGAAAAAAAAAATTATATTGTGGATTCATATATTTATATAGTGTAAACAAAAAAGAATATAGAAAAAAACATGTCGCATAATTCATCAAATAGTAAAAACCCAATAATAAAACTAAATGAAAAGTAATTAAAAGATCCATGTTAAACCCGGATTTACCAAACACTACACAGATCAAAATGTTTGAGGTGTAATTTTTTATGAACATTTAAAAATTTAAGATAAAAACAACTTACACTTAAAGAAATTGGATCTCTCTCGGTGCTTTCTAGATCTAATTTTTAAATGGATCTATGCTAGTTATTTAACACCTACAACTATATCCAATTGTGTGCTAATATATTTATTATATCAAATTATTATATTTATTCATTAATTCAATAGTTCTTATATATCATTTACTTCATAGATATGAAATAACATAATGAAACATTCAAATTAATTGTATAGTATTTCTGAAAAAATTGAACACAAAAACCACATTTATCTAAAGTAGTAATATCATGATATATATCAATTTTCCATGAAAATATCATCAACTTTCAATATATATAAATTTACAATATAACAAAAACCACAAAGTAGCAATATCCCCACATAGCAAGTAGTAAAATTACATGTTGAAAAAAATGCCTTTAATTGTGCATTATTATATACAATAGGGAAAACAAATTTAAAATTATAATTGTGCATTATTATATACAACAATAATGCACAACATAATAAAAAATTTCAATTTATATATTTTATTTTTTTTAAAAGGCATTTCATATAAAGAAAGAATGAACTGCAAAAAAACTTAATGCATTTAAGACGATGCAATGGGTATGAACAAACATATACATTATGCAGGTTAGATGTTATTTGTGTGTGTCAACAATAAATATTTCAGATGTAGTATCAACATGTAGATGTTTTCGTCTATAAAAAAACATAATAAAAAACATAATAGGGAGTTGGCAAAATACTAGTGACATTTTTTCTGAAATGAGAATATGAGATAATGTAAATGCATATAGATATATGCATTTTCAAAATAGAGGGAACGTTTCTCCATAGTTGTACCACATGAAAACATGTGGATGTTTTCATCAATAAAAAACAGAATAGGGAGTTGGAAAATAACTAGTGACATTTTTTTCTATTAGAGAAAAGAGAATATGAGATAATGTGAATGCGTATATATATACATTTTCAAAATAGAGGAGGGAAAGTTTCTCAAGTCAAGGTTAAACCTAACATGTAAATATTTATTTTTAGTTATAGAGAAAAACAAGTCATTTCTCAAAAACGTTTGGATAAATGTTTAAAATATTCCGTGGATGGTAAAAGGGTTTTCAAATTCCAATTTATTCTAGAAATCTAGATTTTAAACTTTTATATGGATTATTTTACTCATTAACTACTCTTAATATTCACTATTAGTTTTGAAGGAAGACAAATAAACCAATTTTTGGAAAACTATTTCATTATATGATTATTAATGTTACTCGGCTCATTATTCTAATGATATTTACCCTATTTTGAAATTACTTAAGCAAGTTGTCCATTTCCCTCCCAAGTAGGAGAACTTGATCCCTCTCAACGCTGGGTAAAGCCATAAGATGGATCCATAGTGGTATTTGAATCAATGCATTACAAAGTTGGAATTGCAATGCATCTCTTCTCAATCAAATTCGATCATTTCAAAGTCACAATTTTAACAATTAAAAATTGTAGTTTTATGTTTTTAATAGGTTTTTAAATCAAACGAGAACTTAGCATATAAATAAAATAAAACAAAGATTTAGATCATTTGTAATTGATGGTTTCCAAGGTTTTAAAAACTCAAATTTTAAGTTTTTTTAATTAATTGAAATATAATAATAATTTCATAATTAAAATATATAAACAATAGATAAGGTAACTTTAATTATGATTTCAATATTTTCAGTTCGTTTGTATTTAAATCTAACATATTCTTCTTGTATATGAAGTTGCGGGGTGCTAGCTTAATGGTGGAGCATCTGCATTATATAATGCAGAGGATTGGTGGTTCATTTCCACCATGCCCTCTCAAAATTATTTGCATTATATCACTATTACATAGAGAGGGTATTGTGACAATATTTGAGACAATGCTTTTGTAGATTGTCTCAACTTAAGACATTTTTTTTGTATTGTCTTGACTATTGTCTTTAAGCGAGTGTCTTAAACTATTGTCTTATATTTATGACAATAGTTTAAGGCACTAGCTTAAAGAAAATATTTAAAACAATACACAATTTTTCTTTTATCTTAAGTTGAGACAATTTACACAAATATTATCTTAATACCCTCTATATAGTTTATTGTAATAAATTTTTTTATAAATTAATTAAGTATTTGTTGTGTGAAACCTTTTTTTTATGCTCAAGTCCATCTTTATTCTCTGTATTAATTTTAAATCTACATTTATGTAGATGCAAACCTCAAAGAATTATTAATAATAACAATAATTCCAAATCTTTATATTTTATATTTTTTTAAGTTTATTTTAGAATGGTTGAAACACATGCTAATGGTCATAATATAGATTGTATCACTACATACAATTATTTCTCAAATTCAAGGTGTTATAGTACAAACAATTAATAGGCTTGAGAATCATAAGATGAACTTGTGAGTTATGGCATTAGTTACAAAACCTATCAAAAATTGTATATATAAATAATGAATAGCAAATTTAAAAAATAAAATAGAATGGAAATATTGAAAGGCCTTCTTTCATTACTTAAAACATCAATTAAATTCACGAGCATGACACCTGAAAAGAAAGCCTTTCACGATATAAACATATTTTTATTTAAGAACACATAATAACAAGTAAAACAAAAATATGAAATGTGCAATGATATGCTTAAATAAGATCAAAAGAAAAATGTGGACTATATGGAAATTAAGACATATTTAAGAACACATAATAACAAGTAAAACAAAAATATGAAATGTGTACTAATATGCCTAAATAAGATCAAAAGAAAAATGTAGACTATACGGAGATTAAGAATAAAAGATATTGGAATAAAATTATTATAAATATGATGAAATTTATTTCTTCAAATATTTAATTTATAAAAATATTTAATATAATTTTCAATACACTGTTTATAAAACTAAATTCATAATATATTATCTATTTACATTAAAAACTTGTTTAAATAATTAATATCAAAATTAAAATTAAAATTATTCTTCTATAATAAAGTTATTTTTTATTTTCTTCAAATACTAAATTTATAAAAACATTTATTATAATTTTTAATACATTTTTTACATAATTAACAAAACAAAAAATTTAATTTCCAAATTAATTTATAATTAAAATAAATTAATTTAAATTTAGAAAATCCAATATATCAAAATTATTTTTACTAAACAATAAATAATCATAGTTATTTAAGTGAAAACTGAATTAACAATTTTTTTTATTACTTTTCAATATTTGTTGACTTCAAGAATCTTCTATCATATGAAAGAAGTTTTATGTGAGCTTGTCATTCAGGAAAACCCCTAGTATTAGCTCTAAAATCACTCCATAAAATCTGTTATATTTGTTGAAGCTCTAATACTTGCTCTAAAATGAGTCCATAAAATTTATATATCTCCACAAAATTTGTTAAAACATCTTCTATCATATTTTATGTGAGCTCGCCATTCAGACAAAGCCCTAAAATTAGTCTATAAAATTTATAACATCACTCCATAAAATTTATAACAAATGGAATTGAAGTAGAAAATAATAAAATAGCTCTCTATCTATAGGCATGGCTTAAGATAATCGAGAGATAGATCAGACAGTTTGCCTCTATTTCTTTCAATCATGTATATAAAAATCAAATGAAGAAATAGATCTGTTATCCAAAAGTGCTCTATTATTATTAGCATCAGTAAAGCTAAAGGAGCAGCTTTAAAAAGCACATAAAGAATGTCCAAATAACAGTTCTATGAAGCGTCCACAAAAACACGACAAAAAAGTAACCCCAAGAAACACTCAAAGAAAGCCCAACAAAAAGAGCCCAACAACACAAAACCACCAAAGACTCTCACAGAGCACCCAAGGAAATCTACCATACTCCTGAGGTTCGATCAACAGTTGCGTGCAAGCGACTATGTGTGAATGTAACAATTCGAGAGTTCGACTATAAGCCCACTAGAAACAAAGTGTTTTATGAAAGAGTTTTAGAAAAAACAACAGCTTTTTTCAACATTATTTGAAAGAATTTTGGAAAAACAAAACAAAGCTTCTGTTAGCCAAAACCAAGATGACTAAACTTGAGTTTAGGGCTCAGTCGATATTAAAATTTAATTTTCACTTTTCACGCCGACCACTTTTTCTTTTTCGCTTGTCGGGTGAAACTTGTCTATCTCCCGACTAGACAAGTTTATAAATTTTAGTCGGTATTTCCACACGACTAAATTTACTTCGACTTACTTGTCGGTTCTACAGACTGATTTTACCTCGACCACTTGTCACTTCTAAGTCGGCTAACTTCTTCGACTTCTCAAGTCGGCTCACCTCTTTGACTACTCAAGTCAGCTCACATCTTCGACCACTTAAGTCGGCTCACCTCTTCAACCACTCAAGTCAGCGACCTCAATCGGTTGACTCAACCGACCTCTCAAGTCAGCTCACACAACTGACCTTGTCGATTTATATTGGTCGAAATATACAGTGTGTTTCTTAGTCTACAGACTTAAGAAATTACAAATGCTTTTCACCTGTGAGTAAGATGAAGTAAATAGACACATTTACAAATCCAAATAACTTATAAAAACATATGCCTAAATATGTAGGAAGACTTGAGTTGACCAATGTGCCGTAAAACCTGTAACTTTCACGCAATGAGAAATTTATGGGTTCTTTGATCTTTCACTTAATAGTAATTGTAAAAGACATTAACAGAAGTAAATCTGGAAATATGTGCGGCCAAATAATCATGCATTCAACCATAAACTATTTCATATATTTAACTATGCAGAAATAACAAAGTATTACAAACTTGTCGATCTAGACTCGATCCTTTTACAGAGCTTCAGCTCTTCGACTGAATCACTTACACAGAAGCTTGAGCTTCAACTTCTCTTTTCTCACCCTGAGTTCCTCCAATGTATATTGTATGTAATCTCTCTTGAATCTCTGTCTCTCTAACCTAAATTACAATTTGCTTCTTCTATTTATAGGAAACCTGAAGATTGCTTCTACATGGGTCGACTGACTCACCATTAAAGACTGTAATAACTATCTACCTAACAACTTAGCTTCATAAATAAATTTGACGGGTTTACATTGTCAAATCATGGACTCTTCCCTCTTGTCAAACTGACAAACAAGATCTTGACTTGTACAAACTTTGACAAAGTCGGCTCAGAGTTAGGTACGGATCTGCGAGTAATTAAATTTTTCCAACAATCCCCCTTAATTATAAGTAGATGGGGATTTTTTTAAAAACAAAATTTACAAAATGTTTTAGAGATTAGACATGCTCTATTTATGACAGAGTTCACTGTGGAGAACTTGTCATTCCAAGATAACTACGTAGATACTAAAAAGTATCCTTTGCCAATGTCTTTGTGAAGATGTCGACAAGTTGGTCTTCAGACCTGCAAAATTCCAAACAAATTTCTTTGTCGTTCACCAACTCTCTTATAAAATGAAACCTTATGTTGATGTGCTTGGTTCCCTTCTGAAACACATGATTCTTTGATAATTCTATGGTTGTGCCAGAAGATTGTTGTCGGTTCTTGATGGTTCTGTGACAAGTCTTTTAAGAGTCTTCTCATCCAGATAGCTTGACATGCAGCACTTGTTGCTGCAACATACTCTGCTTCAGCTGAAGACAAAGTTACTATGGGTTGTTTCTTTGAAGCCCATAAAACAACACCTGTACCAAAATGAAATGTGTACCTAGATGTGCTTTTCATGTCATCTATGTTGTCTCCATTGTCACTGTCAGTGTAACCAATGAGTTTAAAATTTTCTAAGGTTGAATACATAATACCAAGGTCTTTTGTGCCACTTACATACCTCAGAATTCTTTTACCTGCTTGCCAATGTGAGTTTTTGGTGACTCCATGAGCCTTGAGATCAGACTTACTCCATACAGAATGTCTAGTCTTATTGTTGTCAAATAGATAAGGTTGCCAACAAGCCTTTTGAACAACGTAGGATCGACAATGGATCCTTCATCATCCTTGCTCAATTTTAAACCTGTTATTACTGGTGTTGGGGCTATCTTGCAATTAGACATGTTAAATCATTTTAAAAATTCACTTGCATACTTAGACTGTGATATAAAAATACCACTTTCAGATTGTTGAACTTCAATGCCCAGAAAAAACTTCATAAGCCCCAGATCAGTCATTTCAAATTCACTTTCCATGACTGTTTTAAAATATGCTATGCCATAATCACCAATAAATATTAAATCATCTACATACAGAAAGACAATTAACATATTACCTTGCTCATCGACTTTGGTGTACAACGTTGGTTCACTTTCACTTCTGCGAAATCAATTTTCAGTGAGATAGGAATCAATACGACTGTACCAAGCTCTAGGAGCTTGCTTCAAAACATAGAGTGCATTTTCCAGCCTGTACACTTTATGCTCTTGACTTGGAACTTCATACCATTGTGGTTGTTCCACATATACTTCCTCTTCTAGATAGCCATTTAAGAATGTCGAGTTGACATCCATTTGATGAACATGCCATTTGTTTTGTGCACCAATGGCCAAAACTGTTCTGACTATATCCATGCGTGCAACAGGTGCAAACGTTTCATTTAATTCGATGCCGGGTTGTTGTGTGAACCCTCTTGCTACCATTCTTTCCTTGTGCTTTTGCACATTCCCATCAACATCTTGCTTTGTCTTGTAAATCCATTTGACCCTGATTTCATCTTTGTCTTTTGGTACATCAACCAGTTCCCATGTCTGGTTTTTCTCAATGCATTCTATTTATTCATCCATGGCTTGTGCCCATACTTCTTCTTCAACAGCTTCTTCAAATGTTAGTGGATCATATATAGGTGCAAATAATGCAAAGAGAGAGAATGAATTATGTGTACCAGCTTCATATATCTCCCGCAAACTTCTTGTCTCACCGGTTCTGTCGATGTCAACCTTGACGAAATGCTTGATGGAGTCTGTTGTCCTCTTGGTGTACTTGTCGGTATAGCTTGAGCTACTACTTGTGTTGATGGTCCTTGTGCTTAACCATGTTGTGGTGTCATGGGAGTCGACGGTGCTCCGACCGATTGACTTACATGTGGTGTTTGAACCACTTCCTCTTCCATATCATCTTTGTCGACGTTTGACACAATATTGACATTTATGTCGACAGTTCCATGCCATGATTCATTCTCGACAAATTGAACATCTCGACTAATTATCACTTTCCTTGCAACATGGTCATACAACTTGTATGCTTTTGTGTCTTTTGAATAGCCGACAAAAATACATTTCTGTCCCTTCTTGTCTAGCTTCCTTCTCAGCTCATCTAGAACATGAGCATATGCAACACAACCAAAAACTTTTAAATGGGAAACACTATGATTCATACATGTCCATGCTTCTTGGGGAACTTTTTTCTTCACACTCTTTGTCGGACATCGGTTCATAATGTAAATGGTAGTTGCGACTGCTTCACCCCAATACTCATTTGGCAAATGGTTGGCTGCCAACATGCTGAAAGCCATCTCCATGATGGTTCTGTTCTTTCTTTCAGCTATACCGTTCTGCTGAGGTGTACACCGTGCAGTGAATTGTTTTTGTATGCCATGGGTCTTGCAAAAATTCAGAAATTCATTTGAAACATATTCACCTCCTCTGTCGATCCTTAAGATCTTGATGCGGTGACCACTCTGGTTCTCCACGAATGCCTTGAACTGCTGAAAATAACTAAATGCATCAGATTTATGTTTCAAGAAATATACCGATTTTTTTCTTAAGTAGTCATCAATAAAAGTTAGAAAATACTTGCAGCCACCAATGGATGATGTCTGCATTGGACCACAAATGTCAGAGTGCACAATTTCAAGTGGTGTGCATGCTCTATAGGAATTTTCGACTGCAAAAGTCTCTCTTTGCTGCTTGCCAAAAATATAGCCTTCACAAACCCTCTCTGGTTTGTCGATCAATGGTAATCCCTTCACCATATTCTTTGTGTGCAGTAGCTTCAGCCCACCAAAATTCAGATGTCCAAATCTGAAATGCCACAACCAAGATTCATCATGAACTTCCGTCTGAAATGCAGCTTGCAAATTAGCGCTGCAATTTTATCTCTTATCGAGGAGCTCGACTGTTTCTTCACTTTCTACCTTGAATGCAACTCCTGTGTTTGTCTTCCCTTTTATGTCGGGACTATCCTCAATGGAAACAAGCAGTTGCTTGTCATTGGCACTTTTGCATTCAGCTAGTCGCTTGGACGCTTGTCTTTGATCACACAGTGTTTATGTTCCATGTAGACTTTGTAGCCTTTTTGTAACAACTGTCCAATGCTTAACAAATTATGTTTCAGACCTTCAACATGATAGATATCAGGGATATACTTACTCTCCCCCTGTTTGGTTAGAATATCAACAGTGTCTTTTCTTAAGACAGTAACTTGGACATTGTTTCCAAATGTAACATCAGTTTTAACTGAATTGTCTAGACTAGAAAACAAATTTAAATTACCAGTCATGTGGTTGCTGCAGCCTGAATCCAAGTACCATATGTCATGTGGACTTTCTTGAACAACATTGCATTCAAGTGGAGATGTCGATGCCATTAACATTGCGCTTGTTGGAGTGTTGGTGTTGGTCAACTGACTTGGGATTTGCCTTCCTTGGTCATATTGTTTCTTCCTCCATTCATATGCATAATGACCAAATTTCTTACAGTAATGACATTGAATTTTTTATTTATCAAACCTCTGGACACTTGGCTGACTTGGGTTCTGTTTATCTCCTCTGCCACCGACATTTGCAGGACTTCTCTCTCGTCCTTCTCTTGGAGAACTTCTTTCTCTGCCTGTGAAGTTTTTTCTCCCTTTGCCTCTACCACGGCTTATGGATGACTATGTTGCAAATGCACCTTCCAATGATGTATGTGTTTTGTTGAGTCTGTGTTCATGATTGATGAGTGAAGCTTGCAACTCATCAATGGTAAATGTCGTCATGTCTGTGTGTTCCTCTAAGGTCACAACCAAGTTTTCAAATCTTGGGGGAAGACTTCTGAGAATTTTTTCAACAACCCTTTGGTCTGCTATGGGTTCTCCATACAACTCTGGTGTAGAATGTGTCTACATTCTCTGAATCTTTCATGGACAGAGATTCAAAATCTCTTCTCAGAATCTGCAGCTTGGATGTCTTTACCTTATCCAAACCTTGATAGGTAGTCTCCAATGTATCCCATGCTTCCTTAGCAATAGTCTTTGCTTCTATTCTTGGGAGTATGCTCTCATGCATAGCTTGATGTATGAAAAACAGAGTTTTTCCATGTTTCTTCCTCTATTCCCTCAAGACATCTTTCTCAACCTGTGTGAGATTGTTATATGCTGTCATGTTTGCTGGTTCTGCATAACCATGCTGGACTATCTCCTAGACATCTTGACCTCTGAATAAAGCCTTCATTGTTAAAGACCAATATTCATAATTCTTTCCTGTAAAGATTGGAGTTTGCAATGAACTAGAAGTGGAAGCCATTTTAATTTTTAATTAACTTTCCTTATAAGACAAGATTTCTTTCCTAAATCTTGGGCTGATATAAAACTCGCTCTAATATGAAACCAAGCTCTGATACCAGTTAGCCAAAACCAAGCCTACTAAACTTGAGTTTAGGGCTAAGTCGATATTAAAATTTAATTCTCACTTTTCATGCCGACCACTTTTTATTTTTCACTTGTGGGGTGAAACTTGTCTATCTCCCAACTAGACAAGTTTATAAATTTTAGTCGGTCTTTCCACTTGACTAAATTTACTTCGACTTACTTGTCGGTTCTACCGATTGATTTTACCTCGACCACTTGTCACTTCTAAGTGGGCTAACTTCTTCGACTTCTCAAGTCGGCTCACCTCTTCGACCACTCAAGTCGGCTGACCTCTTCGATCACTCAAGTGGGCGACCTTAGTCGGCTGACTCAACAGACCTCTCAAGTCAGCTCACACAACTGACCTTGTCTATTCACTTTGGTCTAAATCTATAGAGTGTGTTTCTTAGTCTAAAGACTTAAGAAATTACAAATGCTTTTCACCTATGAGTAAAATGAAGTAAAATAGACACATTTACAAATCCAAATAACTTATAAAAACATATGCCCAAATATGTAGGAAGACTTGAGTCGACCAATGTACCGTAAAACCTGGAACTTTCACGCAGTGAGAAATTTATGGGTTCTTTGATCTTTCACTTAAGAGTAATTGTAAAAGACATTTACAGAAGTAGATTTGGAAATATGTGCCGCCAAATAATCATGCATTCAACCATAAACTATTTCATATATTTAACTTTGAGGAAATAACAAAGTATTACAAACTTGTTGTTCTAGACTTGTCAGTCGAGACTTGATCATTTTACAGAGCTTCGTCTCTTCGACTGAATCACTTACACAGAAGCTTGAGCTTCGACTTCTCTTTTTTCACCCTGAGTTCCTCCAGTGTCTATTGTGTGTAATCTCTCGACTCTCTAACCTAAATTACAATTTGCTTCTTCTATTTATAGGCAACTTGAAGATTGCTTCTACATGGGTGGACTGACTCACCATTAAAGACTGTAATAACTATCTACCTAACAACTTAGCTTCAGAAATAAATTCGACTGGTTTACATTGCCAATCGTGGACTCTTCCCTCTTGTCAGATTGACAGACAAGATCTTGACTTGACTCTGACAGAGTCGGCTGAGAGTCAAGTACAGATCTGCGAGTAATTACATTTTTCCAACAGCTTCAATGCATTTTTTTGAAAACACCATATCCAATTACAACTGGCCAGCCGAGCAGCCCTTCGTACTTAAAGCTAACAAAAGCACAGTTTCACCTCATTTAATTCTCGGTGTAGTTTGTTTGTGTCAACTGTTGGATGAAGTCATGGATGTAACTCTGCTGCCGCCTAATATTCGCCACTACAATATTTCCGGCCTCCATTGCCTTCGATCTCATGCTCTTCCCCTCCTCTCCCGCCATTACCATTTTCACTGCTTTACATATGCTTTCTCTGCTGAAAGAGCCATCGTCTCCTCTTTCAACCTCCAATCCTGCTTTCAATTCCGTTGTTATTTGGCGGGCATTCAAGCCATGGTCAAGCCTTATGGGCACGAGGAGGAGGGGCAATCCGTAGCTCAGCGCCTCCATGGCGGAGCTCCACCCTCCGTGGCTCAGAAACCCACCCACAGATGGGTGTGACAAAATCCGCACCTGTGGCACCCACCCTTGGACGACCAGTCCCCGGTCTCGGGTTCGATTCTCGAATCCGTCGGGAAGGAGCTCCCGACAGTCTTCCAAGAAATGCGGATCACGCAACGACCAGAGGAAAGGGAATCCGCTCTCCTCCAAGCCAATCGCCAGCTCGCGAGCTTGATCTCTCGACAGGAACGTCTCACTGCCGAACGACACAAACACCACCGATGACGGCCTCTGCCGATCCAACCATCCCAGCAGATCTGAACCCTCGCTACCGTCAGTGACGGGCTGCACCGCGGACACGAGCGGGCCAACAGAAAGCACTGGGACTCCAATGGCGTCCTGGAAATAATGAATATATTTATCTTCATCTTCAAAGCAGGATTTCACAGCTACCGCTACGCATCCTTCCAGGCATTTAGTCACGCGATACACTGGAGCAACTTGCCCAGGTATTCCTCTATACATAATTAAAAAATCCTGCGCTTCAAACAGCTTGAACGAGATTGTGGACGACGGGAATCCGAGGGGCGTATCGGCCAGCTCTTTGGCTGTTATTTCTGGGTTCCGCAATTTAGACGGGTGAAGGAGATAACAGCAGCTCACGGGAGCAAAGACAGAGAAATAAATTGCTGGAATGTGCATCTCCGCAGCCGCGGTCTGTGCCCAATATTGCACGAAGTCGTGGACGAGATAATTTGGCGAGAGTTGTCCAAGCAGGCTTCGGAACGGCTTCTCCATGCCGTCCATTGCTTTCTTGAGGGGAAACGCCATTTCTACCGGTATGTCTGCGGTGCATTCCGCCCCCGGAGTCAGACCTCCCGTTGGCGGTAATGGCAGTTCTAGCAGATCGATCCGTCCCGGCCAGTCCTGAAGCTGTAAGGACGGCCTGATTCTGGAAATGTTAACAGGCGTGGAGAGGAAAGAAATGGTGTGGCCATCGATTGCCAGAGCCGTAGAGAGTTGTAAGAAGGGATTTATGTGTCCTTGAGCCAGCCATGGAAACAGCAGAAAGTGAAGCTTCCTTTTACGATTCTGAGCATCCATCATACAAATTGAAATATCTACTATTTACTTATCAGGATTCTTGGTATGCCGGAGAAGTGTAATTTATCGATACTAACATTGCATTATGGAACGACACAGTTCAGATTACTGTGGAACTGGTCAGGTCGACAGACTTCAGATCAGATTACTCTGTAACAGAAAACGCCGAGAGACTTTGTTATGAAAATGCTTTCAAGTTTCAGTTCACCGTTCATTTCTTATCTATTTCCATGAAAGGCTGCATGGCAGTTCTTAGGTCGAATACAACAATGCCACCTGCCTAGCTATTCTATCGAATTTTATCCTTGAATTGAATATATCGATGTGTATTCATCTATCCATGACAACTGGCCATCTCTCTTTCTTATCCTCGTCATTTTATTTTTCCTCGATTGCATTGCACATACGCCATCTCTAATCATTTGGGAGATTTTTTTCCATGGTTGCGTCATAGTATGCTGTCCATCCAACCATTTAGGCTTGGAATTTACCCGTGATATGATACATGAAGAATCTTAGCAATGAATATACTAGAAAATGCCCTAAGAGGTGCAATAATACCTTGATAACTTCTTGTTAGAGGGTAAAAAAGACTTAAAAAAGACTCAAAATGAATTGGTGGACTTGGTTTTGTACCCTGAGGAAATCAACTATAGAATTTGTAGGAAAGGGAAATGAAGGATCAACTATAAGAAACTCTTCTAGAATAATAGATAACCTATGTGATAACACTCAAATTCAAGGTATGGAGACATAATATAGGAAAAGTGTAATTATGATCTCCGCATATTATAACTGTTTGTTGTGGTAAAGTAAATCTTAAACATGATCAATCATCAAACATATCACTAGTACCATTGTTGGAAATGAGATCCTTGGCATGAGTTAAAATACTATCCTTTGGCATGTATATGTAGAGTCACGTTTTTATGGTTGTCTCTCTATAAATGTAGTCTCCTTAAGATGTGTTTTGTCCTCCCCTTTATTTAGTTATATTATATTTATAACAATAAAATGTGTCATATTTTTTTAAAATATTCAAATTGTTACTATTTATTTAATTTCCAACCATAAAATCTTTGTCACATTTTTTAAAAATATCCAAATTATATGTTTTTATATAATTTTATGTTTATAGCAAAATGTTTTTATCTTGTAGAATCTAGTTCAATCATCTTAGAAAAAAATGAAAACTAAATATTTTTTAAATGGAAAATCAATCCATGAATTAAATTTGGCTCTTAAAAATTTAAATAAATATTATTATAAATAAGATCTAATTAAAAGAAAGAGTAGAATTTACAATTTATACAAAATCTATGTTAAATGTAAATAAATATGAACTTATCAATTTTACCCATCTATGACAACTCTCATTCTAATGATGGTGAAGACTCCAACCTAAACTAATTCCCAAAACCTTCATGTTTCCAACTCACCCATCAAACTTGATGGTTAAAACCATTTTTCTTTTTTTTACACACTTCAAGGTTATTTTGTGGTGGTATATCTTGATTTACCATATTTGACTAGAAATTCAACTAGTGACGAAACAATTTTCTTGCAATATTCCAACCCTTTTAAGAGTATGAAATCTCTCCTATGTGACCAGGAAAAACAATGCTAACAAAGTTCTTCTTGAGGGTTCAACATAATGTTAACATGCTTTTATGAATGTCTTAGGATTCCAAATTTAACTTACTCTTAGCACCTAATGCCAAACAATTAGAGATGGACATTGCAACTTAAATTTCTTCCTAGTTCTAATGAGTAATTTCTAGATCTACATATCCATTCATCCTTTATATTTTGGATTTGTAGTTTTGGTTGGTGGTGTAAAGCACCAACTCCACTTAATAGATTTATGAAAAAGTGTATATCAATTTAACACTCTATATTTTGAACGTGAAATTTTAATTGGCCATGTAATTCACCAACTCCACTTTATAGATTTATGGAAAAAAAATTATATGTGTTTTTTTATTGAAAGATAATTGAGTTTAAGACTAGTCATGCTAGTTCCAAAAAAATTACCTTAACCTTTAACATGGGCACATGATAGAATTGTGTTGTGCTCATATGTTGGCCTTCCTCCTCTATGCCAACTTCTTTCATGAACAATTATAGTTTTGTAACATCATCAACTTCTTCCATGAAAATCAATTCTAGCTTTGTAACATCACAATTAGATTTTAGCGTCATCCTAATATCTTCAAACAAATTGAAGTCTTCAAACAAATTGAAGATTTGAAACATCACAATCAACTTCTAACTTCCATCTCTATGTTAGTATCTTGAAATAATTCTAGCTCCAATTTCCAATATTGCTCCTTCAACTCATTATCATTATCATTTTAGACATTTGGACCACAAATGATTTAGAACAAGGATAATATTTTTATGGATGAATAGTGTTGAGCAAAGATGTCACGTAAGAAGATATAAAAATGCAAAGAGAAATAAGTATAACCATTGTCACTTCTCTTTTCTTTTTGTTGAGTGCTAATAACTCCAGAAATTGAGGTTGACGTACTTATGTCCCCCAGTCCGTCAAACTTAGGGTGTCAATTTATAGTTGTCATATAGCTTAGTCTATGATTTGATTGATTTTCACATGATGGATTCAAATTTAATGTAAATATTCATATGTTCATGGATGATACAAGAACTATTATATATGATGTGAGTAGTATGAGCCATCGGAAGATGGACAAAACTTAAATTTTGTCCATAAGGATCGCTAGATAAAGATGACCATGTCTAAGCAAAGAATTGAATGCTTGGCATCTTGATGTGTGAACCATTCTATGTAATTTGTACTTGGATGTGTGGAGATTTTATCTTCTTCACAAACCACTTTATCTAAGTATAGATTTTTGACTTACTATTTATAAAAAGGCAGGCTTGTATTTGAAAGCAGGTCAAACATAATCCACATAAATAAGTGGATTAATTGTTCTTTATTATTTAAAAGTGTGAATTAATATGTATTAACATTTAAGCATTGCATTGTTTATTTATCAATTTATCTTGTAAATGTGTGTAAAATCAATATGTTAATTTGTTTTTCCCGATTCATAAGTACATTGATAAGCGTTTAGACATTGTGTGATATTATGGACTTCCTTGAAGAAAACATCCTATAGAGATTCAGTCTTCCTATCAAGCTGATTACAGAGAATGGCTTAGTGTTCATGTCAATAATATCACACTAGGGTTGTTTTCAAATAACTATCCCCGAGATAATGACCTTGCTGAATCCACCAAGTAAAATCCGGTGAAAGACGCCATTGCTAAAAGTGAAAGGGATCGACAAACAAGAATCTGGTGAAAGAATACCATTGTTGAAAATCAAAGGGATTGACAAGACAAGTTGATGTATACTCTCCCAAGACAAGTACATAGACTTCCTCGTATGCCCAGGTTTATGGTAAATATGTATTTCTCATGCATTTCGAAATTATAAACATTACATTGGAAACTAGTGCCTTGAGAGAGGAGTAACATTTAGGGTTGAATCATAGATTAGCAATCGGTAGCATTGGAGGAAGAACGAATAAAGGCCTTGGAAACTCTATACAAGGATGAGGGAAGAATTATAAGGAATTTTGACAAAAAGGGATCCTCGAGGGAGTTTGAAGTTGGACAAATGTTTATTACCTGTTATATGGCCCATAAAAAGTCCTTAAGCACAAGAATATTGAATCTCGATAGGTGGGACAATATCTCACAAGATAGGGTCTAATTCCTTCAAGTGATTTCCACTCGTAGTTTCCAAAACAATGCTAACAAATTTCTTCTTGAGGGTTCAACATAATGTTAACATGCTTATGTCTTAGGATTCCAAATTTTACTTACTCTTAGCACCTAATGCCAAACAATTAGAGATGGACGTTGCAACTTAAATTTCTTCCTAGTTCTAATGAGTAGTTTCTAGATCTACATATCCATTCATCCTTTATATTTTGGATGTGTAGTTTTGATTGGTCATGTAAAGCACCAACTCCAATTAATAGATTTATGAAAAAGTGTATATCAATTTAACACTCTATATTTTGAATGTGAAATTTTAATTGGCCATGCAATTCACCAACTCCACTTTATAGATTTATGGAAAAAAAATTATATGTGTTTTTTTATTGAAAGATAATTGAGTTTAAGACGTGTCATGCTAGTTCCAAAAAAATTACCTTAACCTTTAACATGGGAACATGATAGAATTGTGTTGTGGTCATATGTTGCCCTTCCTCCTCTATGCCGACTTCTTTCATGAACAATTATAGTTTTGTAACATCATCAACTTCTTCCATGAAAATCAATTCTAGCTTTGTAACATCACAATTAGATTTTAACAATGCTTTGTAACCTACCCGTAGTTTCCAAAACAATGCTAACAAAGTTCTTCTTGAGGGTTCAATAGAATGTTAACATGCTTATGTCTTAGGATTCCAAATTTAACTTACTCTTAGCACCTAATGCCAAACAATTAGAGATCATTAGAGGAAATTTCAACTCAAATTGGGCCTTTTAACTTTTATTCAAATTCCATGTCATCATGTGTTAGCCAATGAAATTGCTTTAAATTTGAAATACCGTATAGGTCTTAAACACTTTTTTAATATAAATTTGGGAATAGGTATCATAAAAAAAACTACTTTTTTTGTTTGTATTTTTGACATATCTCCCTGCGTTTTTACTCAAAATTCGACCGGGAGAGCTTGTTGGATGCGGAATTAAATTCCGCATCCAACGAGTACCCACTCGGCATACTTTTGATGGACCCCGCTACCCCAAAAACAAGAAATGCCTGAAAAAATGAAATGATGATGTCATCATTTTGTTTTTTCACGTATTTCTTGTTTTTGGGGTAGCGGGATCCTTCAAAAGTATGTCGAGTGGGTACTCGTTGGATGCGTAATTTAATTCCGCATCCAGCGAGCTCTCCCAATCGAATTTTGAGTAAAAACACATGGAGATATGTCAAAAATACAAACAAAAAAAGTAGTTTTTTTCTCACCCTCTCCACATTCGACTGTGTCCTGACGATGGATCCTGATATGGATTCGAAACGTCGACCTCGTCATTTCGATACTGTCGTTTTTCCGATTACATCTCCAACAACCTATCACCACAGAAATTTGGCAACATAGTTTTTTTCTTTTTTTCCTCCAAAATTAATAAATATTATTTTATTATTTTAACTATTATTTTATTAGTTCATTTTAGGAGGCCCATTTTGAGTTGAAATTTCCTCTAATGGGACATTGCAACTTAAATTTCTTCCCAGTTCTAATGAGTAGTTTCTAGATCTACATATCCATTCATCCTTTATATTTTGGATGTGTAGTTTTGATTGGTCGTGTAAAGCACCAACTCCACTTAATAGATTTATGAAAAAGTGTATAGCTTCCATATGTGTAAAAAAATTACCTTAACCTTTAACATGGGCACATGATAGAATTGTGTTGTGGTCATATGTTGGCCTTCCTCCTCTATGCCAACTTCTTTCATGAACAATTATAGTGTTGTAACATCATCAACTTCTTCCATGAAAATCAATTCTAGCTTTGTAACATCACAATTAGATTTTAGCGTCATCCTAATACCTTCAAACAAATTGAAGTCTTCAAACAAATTGAAGATTTGAAACATCACAATCGGCTTCTAACTTCCATCTCTATGTTAGTATCTTGAAATAATTCTAGCTCCAATTTCCAATATTGCTCCTTCAACTCATTATCATTATCAATTTAGACATTTGGACCACAAATGATTTAGAACCAGGATAATATTTTATGGATGAATAGTGTTGAGCAAAGATGTTACGTAAGAAGATATAGAAATGCAAAGAGAAATAAGTATAACCATTGTCACTTCTCTTTTCTTTTTTGTTGAGTGCTAATAACTCCAGAAATTGAGGTTGACGTACTTATGTGCCCGAGTCCGTTGAACTTAGGGTGTCAACTTATAGTTGTTGTATAGTTTAGTCTATAATTTGATTGATTTTCACATGATGGATTCAACTTTTATGTAAATATTCATATGTTCATGGATGATACAAGAACTATTATATATGATGTGAGCAGTATGAGCCATCGAAAGATGGACAAAACTTATTTTGTCCATAAGGATCGCTAGATAAAGATGACCATGTCTAAGCAAAGAATTGAATGCTTGGCATCTTGATGTGTGAACCATTCTATGTAATTTGTACTCGGATGTGAGGAGATTTTATCTTCTTCACAAACCACTTTATCTAAGTATAGATTTTTTACTTACTATTTATAAAAAGGCAGGCTTGTATTTGAAAGCAGGTCAAACATAATCCACATAAATAAGTGGAATAGTTGTTCTTTATTATTTAAAAGTGTAAATTAATATGTATTAACATTTAAGCATTGCATTGTTTATTTATTAATTTATCTTGTAAATGTGTGTAAAATCAATATGTTAATATGTTTTTTCCTAATTCATTAGTACATTGATAGGCGTTTAGACATTATGTGATATTTTGGACTTCCTTGAAGAAAAAATCCTATAGAGATTGTGTCTTCCTATCAATCTGATTACATAGAATGGCTTAGTGTTCATGTCAATAATAGTACGATAGGGTTGTTTTCAAATAACTATCCCTAAGATAATGACCTTGCTAAATCCACCAAGTAAAATCTGGTGAAAGAAGCCATTGCTAAAAGTCAAAGGGATCGACAAACAAGAATCTGGTGAAAGAAGACCATTGTTGAAAATCAAAGGGATTGGCCAGACAAGTTGATGTATACTCTCCCAATACAAGTACATAGACTTCCTCGTATGCCCAGGTTTATGGTAAATATGTTTTTCTCATGCATTTCGAAATTATAAACATTACATTGGAAACTAGTGCCTTGAGAGAGGAGTAATGTTTAGGGTTGAATCATTGATTATCAATCGGTAGCATTGGAGGAGGAATGAATAAAGGCCTTGGAAACTCTATATAAGGATGAGGGAAGAATTATAAGTAATTTTGACAAAAGGGGATCCTCGAGGGAGTTTGAAGCTGGACAAATTTTTATTACCTGTTATATGGCCCATAAAAAGTCCTTAAGCACAAGAAGATTGAATCTCGATAGGTGGGACAATATCTCACAAGATAAGGTCTAATTCCTTCAAGTGGTTTCACATGGATGGAACAAAATTGAGGTTTTCAATGAATTTCCAATGTCTCCAACATTTCTTTGTGTGAGTTGGTTATTTTTGGTAAAATTATATATAAACACTTTGAATACATAATCGATATGATGCACAACCATGTTTTTGGCAATAATATTTTCAAGTTGCTTCCTATGGTACAAATGTATGCTATGTAGAAAACGTTTCTTTGCACAAGATTCGATTTGGATTTATTTAGAAAATGATTATTTTCATAAGATTCGATCTGTATTTATTTAGGATAATATTACATAGCTTTAGCAAGGTTAAAATGCTCCAATGAAGTTTGACCTAGGAGAGACTTTCTAATGAAACAAAGGAGAATATATAGTTAGTAACACCCTCTAACTGGACCACGCTATCCATGGGAGAGACAATAGTGATTGCAATCTTGAGGAGAGAGATAAAAATGATAAAATGTGATATTTAAAATGTTATGGTATTTTTGTGTAACCATGAGTATACTATTGGAAACAACACATTATTAGTGCTTCACTTAGAACAAATATGTTTTAAATATTGTGACATCTAGGTCAAATGGTTGTGAACTCTCTGATGAAAGGGTGATCGATGATGAACAAGACTTGTGCCAACTTGAGATGAGATTGGTGTGAGGAATCAAATGTTAGCAACTCAACTTTGTCAATTGTTAGGTCTAATATTTTTTTGAGATGAGTGTCAAGTCATTGAGCTTTAACAATGCACATAGAGGAGGTGACATGAGAGCAATTGAATTAGTAGACCTAGGAAATAGTTGATAGTCGAGTGCTTGATTAAATAACTCAACCACCCGTAGTTTCCAAAACTATGATAATTGTTAACACTAAGACTAAGATGGTGGCCAATTTCCTAGCTTAGGTATTATTAGTATACCGATGATAATATTTTTATCTTTGGTAGTGTTCTAATAATCGACATATTTTTATTTTGTTTAGTGAATATGTTTCTCCACTGTGTTTCAGCTACAGAGTTGTTAGAGGGGGTGATGTAAGACACTGCTTATTTGTAAACTGTGAAGAGAGGTAGAATTTTTAACAATGAAAAATTTGGAATGTTAGTGATGGGAGAGGGAATCCATGTCATATGTAGTGAGGCTTGAACAAATCCTTGTTAAAGGTGTAAAGAAGGTTTCCCCCATAGATTCAAATGTATCTTAATTATAGGTGAGTAACAATTATAGCAAGCATCTCTCGTTTACAAAGTAATTTTTTAGCTATGTTGAACTTTGTCTGTGTAGAGTAGTCAATCCAACCTAGAGATTCGAAAGGGGCATTTGTTTATATAGAATTAGCTAAATATACAAAAATATTACCAGCGAGTTAATCCTTCAACAATATTACCAACCAATGAATCGTTCTAGACTTTAATGATATGATTTGAAAGTACAACATTGTGCACTTTAAAGTTAACCAAGTAGAGCACAATGTTCCAAATTATACTCCTTGTATAATTGGATCCGTAGAATGTAAAATTTGAATAAATGACTATGAGTACTCATAATTGCTTTGGCATAATATTTATCTATGCAAGCAATAATTTGTTGAGTGAACCCAGAAACAAATCAATAATCCGACATACTATATCATTATAATGTATAACTCAGATTGCAGAAAAATAGAATTTGTATATAAAAGTTGAGAACTACATTGGATTACCATGCATCCAATCTATGTGCAATTTTCAGTGAAAAGAAGTAAGAATTTCTAGTGATCATAGTTTCTATGTGAAGTAACAATGACATAATAGATAAATATTTCATAGAAATGGAAACCACTCCATAGGAAAAGAAACTGATAAATTCAAAGGAATTTGTAATCTCCAAGGATTTTAAAATAGGTGTCCCAATAAGGAAAGGGTTGGAAGGGTTGGAGATCGAAATTTGATAAGCCTCTGTATTCACTTGAAAATTAGATGAAACGTTTTATGCGACTCTTAATAAAATGTTTAGTACTCATAATGATAAAGAAAATAGTGTAATTCTTAGACTGAAAAATGTTTTGTGGACAATTGGACTTTTTTTATAATTTTTATATGCTACATACTTTTGCTCAGTTAATAAATGCCGATATCTTTCAGTTTAATTAAATACCTATTAAATCTTGTCCAGTTAATACATACCGAGATCGTGTCCTCATCAACAGGTAAAATATTGTATTAAACATGTATTTAGGAAGCGTATGTAGGGTTCTCCATTTATGAATGCAATAATCCATTTTTTGCATACATACAAAACCAAAGAGGATTGAGGTGGCAAAAAATTATTATCATTCTGAGCATCAGATAAGAGGCTTGAGGTGGAAAGTAGGTTGTGAGGCTCTTGCTATGAGAGAAGCTCTACAATGGCCAAGTAGATCCTTGTGGTGCTTTGGCCAAGTAGATCCTTTTCCACTTGAAATCCCACCATCACATTCCTCCTACACCAAATGCCACCGCTAGCGTACGATCTCCCATGTCTTTTCTTCATCACATGGTGCTTCTAGTTCCAGAATATTCCTCGAATATTCGAGAGGGCGCGATATCGATATCCATGGAGGCCCTGAACCCCAATTATTCATTCCCCAGGGGGAACAATGGCTCAACACTGCATGAACAAGTATTCATGGAAAATTCATGTGGTTTCCCTATCCTAGATGCACTCATCAACGCGACCATTCCTGAGACTATCCAAACTGAACCCATTAAGCCCTTTAAATTTGAGGAGGGCCTGATGGAGAAGAAACAAATGATAGACCATATGAAGTACATGGGGGTGAATAACATAGTCTTCAAGTCCTTCATAGGTATGGGGAACTAGAACACTTATGTTCCCATTGTTATCATTCGCAATATAATGGAGAATCCTGGGTGGTATAAACAATATACTCCTTGTCAGACAGATATTTATCAAGGGAGGCAGGAGTCTCTCTTGAATTACCAAACCATGATAGCATATTTCATGGGTATTCCCATGTCCAATGCTTCTCTTCTCGAGGAAGGGATTGTTGTAGCAAAGTCCATGTTGATGTGAACACGTGGCATATGTGGAGTGGTCCAAGTGATGACAAACATGAATAATGATTTTCAAAACGAATCTGGAGAAAGAACACATAACGGCGTAACACTGTTCTAGATCCCATATTCATAATCGTCCCAAAAACGTTTATTTAATGCATAAAACATGGTTCAAGGTTTTAAGACCTCAAATAACTAAAATATATTTTGATAAGACCATGGCTTTTATTTTCTATCATAAAAAGTACCAAAACAAATGGAAAATTATATATAACCAATTTGGATCGCATATGATGAGAATTCTATGTAGGGATTTGTACGACAAAAATCCAAATGACATGATATATATACTACCAACATCTTCCATAAATAGGTTGAAAGGCATGTAATATATAGATAAAGATCCAAATGATACATGCCTATTACAAGTAGATTCAATGGACCTTACATATTGAAAACTAGCTCCAAATCCAACTATTTAACAAAACCAAAACCAACAACATTTGAAGCAGAAGCATCAATGATAAAGGCAAATATATCTAAGGTAAACATAGTAGAAGCAAAGGTAGCTAATTTTGAACTAATAAAAACAACACAACATAATTAATTAAATTTTAGTTAATCTTATACACATAATTAGATACTAAATTGACTTGAAATTAAGAAAAATAAAAAGAATTTATATATAATCTCCAAAGAAAAAATAAACAAATATAGAAAATGATATATTATAAAAACATAGGATATAAAAAATAAACTATATATTCCACAAGGATCATCTAATTATAATTATCATTATCATAGTTGCAACTTATCTTATTTCTGTAATTTCTAGTGATTTTTAGAATTTGAAAGTTCAAGTGGTACCATATTTAACACACAAGAATACTCATTCTTGGAACGACTAATAGTAACCATGATATTGATATAAACAAAACTACACATATTTAACACATTCTTAAATAGCATTGAACGGAAAATTCTTAAGCTTCTTGAATTTTGAAATTTGCATCTTTCAAAATGGATGCAATCCCTTTCCTATTGGAGTAAGAACTCTTTAATACATTCCATGAAATCCTCTGCTTGCATGTAATTGAGGGTATCTCTTTCAGACTATGAGTCGTTTTCATCCTCATCAATAGATACTCCATCGTTATCTTCACAATGTTATTCATCTTTGCCATTCTCATCCACAGAGAGTCCAGGGAATTTGTTTCTAACACAAGTTCCTTCCTAGAGTCATTGTTGCAACTCTTTCAATATGCCTCTACAAAACTTTACTTTCAGAAAATTCAAAACATTTAGTGTCTTCAAGGAGATCACATGTTCCAACCCTTATATGCTCTCCATCACACAATAGTTCACAAGGTGCAAATCCTCAAACAATATCAATGTTTCAAAATTTGGAAGCTCTTTCACTGGGCATTCAATTATAACCAGAAAATGAAGTTTTACCAAACCACAAATCTCTCCTATTTTCCTCAATTCGATCTTGTCAACGTCTGAGTTGCGACTGCGACTATAAATGGCCTCATCATGTCTTGATCGTGCGTTGAGGAGATGATGACATCTATAAAGGCCTATTAAGAAATGTAATCGAAAGGATGAATCTACGGCCATGTTCAGATCAAAGTTATGGGACTTCTCTAATTAAAAAAAAATTCCATTGTGACTTCAATTTACTACATCAAGTCGAAGTGCAATAAACTCTATTAGACACCCATACGACGGTTTTCTCTGTAATCTAGTCATACCAAATAGGGGAAGTGAGAAAAACACAAAATCAAATCGAAACCCTGGAACATGGTGAATGACGACACGAATGGAAGGTGTCATGGTGGGGGATGTGGACACGTATTGTATGTTGGTTGGGCGAGAGATTGAACACATGTCAATTTTTGGTTCGCCAAAGGGACGAGGAAGTGAACAGTGTTCACAAAGCCGACCTCAGGAAAGAAAACTCCCATCGACGTAATTATTTAGTAGAAGAGAAAATTATATATAAAGGAAATCAAAATCGTTATCTATAATTAATTAATTACATTATTGAATTTACTAATTAATAACTGAAATATTATTTTACAATGAAATCCAGAAGGATTATTTAATATTCCTCCCTTGATCCAAAGGGACATCTACATGCCAAGGTGCATTCTAAATATTTCAAACTTTTCACCGCTCAATGCTTTAGTAAAGATATATGCAATTTTCTTTGAAGTAGAACAATGTGTTAGATGAATGGTTTTGGCCTCAACATGATGTTGAATCAAGTAATATTTGGTGTTGATATGTTTGGTTAGATCATGGAATTTTGGATTCTTGGCCAATAGAATTGCAGAAGAGTTGTCAACAAAGAGAGGTGTTGAAGTCATTTGTTTCTCCCGTATGGAGTCTTCAAGTATTATAGAAAGCCAAATTATTTATTTTGTGGCTTGAGATGATGCAACATATTCATATTTAGTTGTAGAATCAATGGGAATATATTGCTTTTGTGATCTCCAAGTAATAGTTGTTGATCCAAGGTTCATCAAATAACCTGAAGTAGACACCCCATGTTCTTTATCTTCATCAAAATTAGAATCTGCATAACCAAGGAGATGGAAGTCTAAAAATTTAGAATATTTGATGTGATAAGATTGAGTTCCTTTTAAATATCTAAGCACTCACTTTGTTGCATTCCAATGACCTTCACAGGGATGGTGCATAAACCTCTTAAGTATTCCTATAACAAAATTTATTCCAGGACAAGTGGTCTTATGATAAATTAAAATTCCAACAAGTTGCATGTACTTTGTTGGATCTTCAAATGTGCTACCTTAATTTGAAGTAAGATTTAGGTTCTTCTCTATTGGTGTAGAAACAAAATTACAATCCTACATATCAAATTTTCTCAATAACTCTCCAACATTTTTTTTTGAGAAATAAAAATGTGTTTTGGTTTTTGCTCTACTTCAATTCCTAAATAATAATGTAATAATCCCAAATCTGACATATCAAAAACCTTCTTCATATATATTTTAATAGAGGCTATCTAATCATCATTGTTTCCCTTGATAAGCAAATCATCCACATAGACAACTAGATATACCACTAATCTTCCAACTGTCTTAACAATTAAATTTGCATCATCTAGATTGAAATGCTTATAATTCAATTTCAGAAGATGTTCGATTAACTTTTCATACCATGATCAGGTTGCTTGCTTCAAACCATACAACGATTTTACCAACTTGCATACCTTATGTTCTTTACCTTTGATAGCAAAACCTTCAGATTGATCCAAATAAACATCTTCTTTCAAGTCTCCATTCAAGAATGTGGTTTAACATCCATATGATGTATTTTCCATCATTTTTGTGCTTCTAAAGAAAATAGAGTTCGAACAATGCCCCATTTTGTTGTAGGAGCAAATGTTTCTATGTAATCAACACCTTCTTTCCATGCATATCCTTTTCGTACAAGTCTCACTTTGTGTTTCTCAAGTGAGTTATCTACTTTATACTTGTTCTTATATATCCACTTGCATCCAGTAGGTTTGGTTCCAATTGGAGGGTCCACCAACCTCCAAGTTCCATTTTTTTATGAGAGCATCATACTCTCTTTGCATTTCACCTCTCCATACATCACTAATTACTACTTCTTGAAAAGAAGTGGGTTAATCAAAAGAATAAAATTTTAATTCACAATCTAATGTAACAAAATCATCATACATTTTTGAAAATGTCTTAATCTATGTCTATCTACGAACTTGTTGTTGTGGTGTTTTCTTTGTTTCTTGTTCAAGATCAGGTGCTTCATTATCTATGAAACTTAAATTATCCATTTCATTAACAATATCATCAACTTTTTCACCCTATGTTTCATCAAATTATGCATTAGAGTCACCAACTTGTGCATTATAAGAACTTGTTGTTATGGAAGGAAATTCCAAAAATTGGCTTAGAACAGGAATCCCCCTTTTAAGATTTGGAATCTCATTATCCCTTTCATGATAGAATTTTTTAGAATGAAATCTATCAAATTGAGCAAGTTGTTTAGCAATAGTGAGTGCATATTTTTAAAATTCAAGAAATAGTGACATCTCTAGAAATAATAAACTTTATGTTATCTTCATCATACAATATATAAGATTTGTAAGTTTTATAATATCCCCAAAAAATGCACTTTTGGCTTCTTGCTCCCAATTTATTTCTTTGTTTCTCAAGAATCAAAGCATAACATGTGGAACCAACATTTTTAAAATGTTTGATAGCTGGAAGATGGTCATGCCACATTTCACAAGGTGTTTTGTTTTGTAGTGCAACAGAAGGAAACCTATTCTTAATGTAGACAACAAAAAGAACTACTTCTCCCCAAAATATCAATTTAACATTCTTAAAAAACATCCTGGATCTTACCATATTTAACTGTGTCCTATTCATACGTTCTGCCACACCATTTTGTTGTGGATAATAAGGAACAATGGTTTGATGTTTAATACCATTCTCCTCCAAATATTTTTCAAAATATTGAGATGTATATTCACCACCATTATTAGTTTGAAGGGTTTCAATATTGAGTTGAGTTTCATTTTTAATCCACAAATGAAATTTTGTAAATGTATCAAAAGCTTGAAATTTTGCTTTTAATAAATAAACCCAACACATCCATGTAAAGTCTTCAATAAAAGTCGTTAAATATTTGTTACCATTTGTTGATGGAACAATCATGGGCCCACATAAATCTAAATGAATAAGGCCTATCTTTTTAGAAGCTCAAAACATGGAATCATGAAAAGGTTGTTTACTGTTCTTTCCTAAAATACAAGCATCACATTGAGAAAGTTGTCTTGGAATAGTAGGAAGGCCTTGAAATCCTTTTTGTTTCATAATTTTGAAACTATAATAATTAATATGACCAAATCTACCATGTCATGACTCATAACAAGTTGGAAGATAAATTACTATTATGTTGAGCTAAATTTGCAAAATTTTGAGAATTGGATAAGGTACCATTCAACTTTAAAAGTTTGTTATCTTCCACTCCATTCATTACAATCACATTATCATAATCTCTTATAACCTCAATTATACCATCAAACATATGTATTGGGTGACCTTGTTGTCTAATTTGCATAAGAGATATTAAATTTCTCTTAAATTGTTGAACATAAAGAACATCAAGAAGTATGTAATCAACAAGTCCTCATAATTTAAGTCTAAAAGATCCAATTCGTGAAGGTTTTAACTAATATTTATCTTCCAAATGTACTACCCCCATTAATTTGATGCCTAAATCTCTCAAAGAAGTCTTTTCTAAATGCCATATCGCATGTGGTTCCAGTGTTTAATTTCCAGTGTTTAATAACCAAATGTCATTCCAAGAAAATGAAGTACTGAAAGCTTCTTCAATTCCAAGATTACAATGTGCAACAACATAATGTGAATATTCGAGAGGGTTACCTTTATTGTTTCCTTTATCTTGTATTTACTCTTTCTTGTTAACAATTTTCTCCCAAGAAGTTTTACAATAAGTGCCGGTATGGTGAGTTTTTCCCCATCTATAACGATGTTTCTCTCCTTGATTATATTCCACCCCCCCCCCCCCCCCCCCCCCCCCCCCCCCCCCCCCCCCTTCCTCTATATTGTCCTCTCTATCCTCCACCTCGACCTCTACTTCTATTTTCATCCTTTGCAAATTCTTCTTGTGATTTGTGTCCTTGCTATGCAAGACACAAAGTTTCTTCATTGGAATTAGACTCGTTTCCAAATGCTTTCTCTCTCTCTGCAATTTTCTCAACAAGTTTTCAAAGGTCATAGCTTTTATCTTGCTACTAACTTTAAGTGATTCTAAATAGTGAGTATAAGAAGGGTAGAGACCCTTAATAAACAAAGTAAGTTGAATGTCAACATTTACACTAGTTGCATCAATATCATGAAAAATAACTCTAATTTTAGAAGTAAGTTTCAATGGATTATTATCTTTTAATTATAAGTTAAATAACTTCATTAACAATTGTATGATTTCAAGCTTAGAAGGTGAATCATACAAATCTTTTAGTTTCTTTCATGCTTCCCAAGCACTTTTGCTAGAAACTAAGTGTCTACTTACTTCTTCATGTATAGAGGCAATGATAAAGGCATAAGTCTTCTTGTCCTTGTTTTTCCATAATCCTAGCTCTTTGGTATTAGTAGTTGGTACTTGTGCACTTTCATCCACTTCATTTATTGCATCTCCATCTTTCTTATCTTCAAAATTCTCATTTTCAAAAATTCCATCTGACATGTCATTAAAAATAAGGGTATTTTTAACTTTATGAAATCATTCATGATAATTTTCTTTACCAGAAAAAATTACTCCAACAATTGAAATTAAAGAATTCATTTAAATTTACTGTGTACAAATTACACTATCATATATTATTTTCCTCTCTCCCGATGTTCTAAGGTCAAATAATTCAATTTAAAAAAACCTTACACCCAAATATAAATGGCGGCTTAAAAACTTTTATTTTCTAAAAAGAACTCCCCAAATATTTGATAATTAATTTTTAAAAACCAAATATTCCACACAAATATAAATGGCGCTCTTTTCATTTTTTTTCTTAAAAAATAAGCAAATAATTCTTCTAAAGAATTACCGAAACAATTTGCATGAAGTCTCCCCTTTATGTGTAGTCTTTCTTCCACAATCTTTACTAAGGAGCTCTCCTTTCATGGTGATAGCTCATTTGCGAGCTCCTCCTTTACGAGCTCCTTCTCTCTCACCAATTATTTTTCGCCATTGCTTCTTTGCGATATATTATTTCATATAAAAGTATTGCATATAAAGGAAATCAAAATCGTTATCGACTGTTAGATAACAAAATTATTGAATTTAATAACTACTATCTCAAATATTATTTACAATGAAATCTTTAAGGATTATTCAACATGACAAAATTTGTTTAAAAAAATGTTGACCGGATGATGTCAGTGTACACGAAAAGAAAACATGATCACATCGAAACGGTAATCTAGACTCTGCTTTTATATCACATCGACATTTGCAGATTTTGAATAGAATATTCACGAATATGATGTAATCTACAAATAACACATTTACTGAATTGCAATAATATGGAAGTTGCTTGTTGTCCTTTAATGGTTTGGCTGTAACACACCCAAATAAAAACTAATGAAGATTTTTTTTTTAATAAATTTAGGAAGTTTGTTTCGAATAAGCTAATCTCATGCAATTTGTAAGTTTGTACTCTCAAGTATCAATTATTAATGTAAATATCATTTCTCACATATATTAATATTGATTCTATAGATATAGTTATTCCTTTAATCCTTCACATAAACTCTAATATCTCTCTCTATATAATATTATATATGAATAAACAGAGATATATTTGTCAAGCTAATATGAACATTTATGAAACTTAAAACGCGCAAGAGAGAATAAGTTTCTTATTTCCTATTTGCATACAAATAACCTATTCTTAAACCCAAATATCATCTAGCAACTTCCTCACACAAGCAATAGTGAAAAAGAGAGTTGGAATCATGAACCTATTGAAACCTACCTATGAGTTGGATAGTTTTTTTTCTTAAGACTGAAATACAACTTTATATTAATGAAAGAACTATAACTACGAATTTATTCAGAACTCACAAACTAAGTGTCTATATTGTTAACCAAGTGTAATTAGATTGGACCTTGGTTTGACATCTTCCTGGATGCGTGAAAGTGGCTAAATGTTATCTTGCTTTGAATAGACATTTATGTAATGAATTAGACCTCTATAGAAGATTAGAAGAACATGTTGAAGCATTCGTGGTTTTTATGTGAAGCCTTGATTGTGCCCGTATGTTACTTCTAGTCGAGATAACAAGAAAAGGAAAACGTATTCATTTGATTTTATTCTTTATAAGCTTTACATGTTCATTAACTATATAACTGATATTATGTGATTATTATTCTTTATTGTTTATATGCTTTACATGATCATTAACTCTCTTACAGGCTCGATCACCATTGGATGGCTTCATTCTTATGACATTATGAAACTAAATTTGCATAACAAGAGGGCAGTGACATTACAGAGGGTCCAACATGGCATTGTGGGCTATTTTGATGGAACCCAGCAGGGAGGACTATGTCGTGCGGGCATGCTGATCAGGATTAATAAGACATTGAATCATAGACTCAAGTTGAGCATTGGTCCTGGATCAAATACTAAATCAGAACTACTTGCGTTATGGGGTTTACTTTATTTCGCAAAAATAAAAGAAATTTTGTCTGTCACAGTATTTGGAGAGTCTAAAGTTATTGTGGATTGGGAAAGAGGCTCCCACGATCTGCATACTATACAGCTTCTCCATTGGATCAGAAGGACCAAAGATCTAATAGAATATTTTCAACACGCTTCCTTCTGCCATATATATCGAGAACTGAACTCTGAAGTGGATGTATTATCCAAACAAGCCATCGATGAAGGTATGGAATCCATCCAATCGGTCAAGTTCCACGAGGCACCATGAATTGAGCAAGGATATTTAAATATTAGTTAGTTGGAATTTGAATTTATGTTTCGGCAAATTTCGATTAGAAGGTCTGTTTTTGACTATTAAGACATAGCATATGTTTTTACCCCCGAAAATGATTATAAGGTTTGTGGAGAAACTATGTATAATTGTATCCCCACAACTCGATTATAAAACACAACTTTCATTAATATAAAGTTGTATTTCAATCTTAAGAAATAAAACTATCTAACTCATAGGTAGGTTTGAATGGGTTCACGATTCCAACTCTCTTTTTCACTCTTGCTTGTGTGAGGAAGTTGCTAGATGATATTTGGGTTTAAGAATAGGTTCTTTGTATGAAAATAGGAAATAAGAAACTTATTCTCTCTCTTGTGCATTTTAAGTTTCATAAATGGTCATATTAGCTTGACAATTATATCTCCGTTTATTCATATATAATATTATATAGAGAGGGATATTAGAGTTTATGTGAAGGATTAAAGGAATAACTATATCTATATAATCAATATTAATATATGTGAGAACTGATATTTACATTAATAATTGATACTTGAGAGTACAAAGTTACAAATTGCATGAGATTAGCTTATTCGAAATAAAATTCCTAAATTTATTAGAAAAAAAATCTTCATTAGTTTTTATTTGGGTGTGTTACAACCAAACCATTAAAGGAAAACAAACAACTTCCATATTATTGCAATTCACTAAATGTGTTATTTGTAAATTACATCATATTCCTGAATATTCTATTCAAAATCTGCAAATGTCGGTGTGATATAAAAGCAAAGACTAGATTACCGTTTCGATGTGATCATGTTTTCTTTTCGTGTACACTGACATCATCCGGTCAACATTTTTTTAAACAACTTTTGTCATGTTGAATAATCCTTAAGGATTTTATTGTAAATAATATTTGAGTTAGTAGTTAGTAAATTCAATAATCTTATTATCTAATAGTCGATAACGATTTTGATTTCTTTTATATGCAATACATTTCTACGAAATAATATATCGCAAAAAAGCGATGGTGAGAAATAATTGGTGAGAGAGAAGGAGCTCGTAAAGGAGGAGCTCGCAAATGAGCTATCACCAAGAAAGGAGAGCTCCTTAGTAAAGATTGTGGAAAAAAAACTGCACATAAAGGGGAGACTTCATGCAAATTCTTTCGGTAATTGAGAAGAATTATTTACTTATTTTGTAAGAAAAAAATGAAGAGAGCGCCATTTATATTTGTGTGGAATATTTGGTTTTTTTAAATTAATTATCAAATATTTGGGGAGTTCTTTTTAGAAAATAAAAGTTTTTAAGCCGCCATTTATATTTGGGTGCAAGGTTTTTTTAAATTGAATTATTTGACCTTAGAACATCGGGAGAGAGGAAAATAATATATGATAGTGTAATTTGTACACAGTAAATTTAAATGAATTCTTTAATTTCAATTGTTGGAGTAATTTTGTCTGGTAAAGAAAATTATCATGAATGATTTCGTAAAGTTAAAAATACCCTTATTTTTAATGACACGTGGGATGGAATTTTCGAAAATGAGAATTTTGAAGATAAGAAAGATGGAGATGCAGTAAATGAAGTGGATAAAAGTGCACAAGTACAAACTACTAATACCAAAGAGCTAGGATTATGGAAAAACAAGGACAAGAAGACTTATTCCTTGATCATTGCCTCTATACATGAAGAAGTAAGTAGACACTTAGTTTCTAGCAAAAGTGCCTGGGAAGCATGAAAGAAACTAAAAGATTTGTAAGATTCACATTCTAAGCTTGAAATCATACAATTGTTAATGAAGTTATTTAACTTAGAATTAAAAGATAACGATCCATTGAAACTTACTTCTGAAATTAGATTTATTTTCCATGATATTGATGCAAGTGGTGTAAAGGTTGACATTCAACTTACTGTGTTTATTAAGGGTCTATACCCTTCTTATACTCACTATTTAGAATCACTTAAAGTTAGTAGCAAGATAAAAGCTATGACCTTTGAAAACTTGTTGAGAAAATTGCAGAGAGAGAAAAAGAATTTGGAAACGAGTCTAATTCCAATGAAGAAACTTTGTGTCTTGCATAGCAAGGACACAAATCACAAGAAGAATTTGCAAAGGATGAAAATAGAAGTAGAGGTCGAGGTGGAGGATAGAGAGGACAATATAGAGGAAGGGGGGGGAATATAATCAAGGAGAGAAACAATGTTATAGATGTGGAAAAACTCACCATACCGGCACTTAGTGTGAAACTTCTTGGGAGAAAATTGTTAACAAGAAAGCCTTAAATACAAGCCTAAAGGAAACAATAAAGGTAACCCTCTTGAATATTCACATTATGTTGTTGCACATTGTAATCTTAGAATTGAAGAAGCTTTCAGTACTTCATTTTCTTGGAATGACATTTGGTTATTAAACACTGGAACCACATGCCATATGGCATTTAGAAAAGACTTCTTTGAGAGATTTAGGGATCAAATTAATGGGGGTAGTACATTTGGAAGATAAGTCTTAGTTAAAACCTTCATGAATTGGATCTGTTAGACTTAAATTATGAGGATTTGTTGATTACATACTTCTTGATGTTCTTTATGTTCCACAATTTAAGAGAAATTTAATATCTCTTGTGCAAATTAGACAACAAGTTCACCCAATACATATGTTTGATGGTATCATTGAGGTTATAAGAGATTATGATAATGCGATTGTAATGAATGGAGTGGAAAATAACAAACTTTTAAATTTGAATGGTACCTTATCCAATTCACAAAATTTTGCAAATTTAGCTCAACATAATAGTAATTTATCTTCCATCTTGTTATGATTCATGACATGGTAGATTTGGTCATATTAATTATTATAGTCTCAAAATTATGAAACAAAAAGGATTTCAAGGCCTTCCTACTATTCCAAGACAACTTTCTCAATGTGATGCTTGTATTTTAGGAAAGAACAGTAAACAACCTTTTCATGATTCTATGTTTTGAGCTTCGAAAAAGATAGGCCTTATTCATTCAGATTTATGTGGGCCCATGATTGTTTCATCAACAAATGGTAACAAATATTTAACGACTTTTATTGAAGACTTTACATGGATGTGTTGGGTTTATTTATTAAAATCAAAATTTCAAGCTTTTGATACATTTACAAAATTTCATTTGTGGATTAAAAATGAAACTCAACTCAATATTGAAACCCTTCAAACTGATAATGGTGGTGAATATACATCTCAATATTTTGAAAAATATTTGGAGGAGAATGGTATTAAACATCAAACGATTGTTCCTTATTATCCACAACAAAATGGTGTGGCAAAACGTATGAGTAGGACACAGTTGAATATGGTAAGATCCAGGATGTTTTTTGAGAATGTTAAATTGATGTTTTGGGGATAAGTAGTTCTTTGTGTTGTCTACATTAAGAATAGGTTTCCTTCTGTTGCACTACAAAACAAAACACCTTATGAAATTTTGCATGACCATCTTCCAGCTGTCAAACATTTTAAAAATGTTGGTTCCGCATGTTATGCTTTCATTCTTGAGAAACAAAGAAATAAATTGGGAGCAAGAAGCCAAAAGTGCATTTTTTGGGGATATTATAAAACTTCCAAATCTTATATATTGTATTATGAAGATAGCATAAAGTTTATTGTTTCTAGAGATGTTATATTTCTTGAATTTGAAAAATATGCACTCACTATTGCTAAACAACTTGCTCAACTTGATAGATTTCATTATAAAAAATTCTATCATGAAAGGGATAATGAGATTCCAAATCTTGAAAGGGGGATTCCTATTCTAAGTCAATTTTTGGAATTTCCTTCCATAACAACAAGTTCTTATAATGCACAAGTTGGTGACTCTAATGCATAATTTGATGAAACATAGGGTCAAAAAGTTTATGATATTGTTAATGAAATGGATAATTTAAGTTTCATAGATAATGAAGCACCTGATCTTGAACAAGATACAAAGAAAACACCACAACAACAAGTTCATAGATCGACATAGACTAAGACATTTTAAAAAATGTATGATGATTTTGTTACATTAGATTGTGAATTAAACTTTTATTCTTTTGATTAACCCACTTCTTTTCAAAAATTATTAATTAGTGACGTATGGAGAAGTGAAATGCAAAGAGAGTATGATGCTCTCATAAAAAAACGGAACTTGGAGGTTGGTGGACCCTCCAATTGGAACCAAACCTATTGGATGCAAATGGATATATAAGAACAAGTATAAAGTAGATGACTCACTTGAGAAACACAAAGTGAGACTTGTAGAAAAAGGATATGCATGGAAAGAAGGTGTTGATTACATAGAAACATTTGCTCCTACAACAAAATGGGGCACTATTCGAACTCTATTTTCTTTAGAAGCACAAAAATGATGGAAAATACATCATATGGATGTCAAACCACCTTCTTGAATGGAGACTTGAAAGAAGATGTTTATTTGGATCAATCTGAATGTTTTTCTATCAAAGGTAAAGAACATAAGGTATGCAAGTTGGTAAAATTGTTGTATGGTTGGAAGCAAGCAACCTGATCATGGTATGAAAAGTTAATCGAACATCTTCTTAAATTGAATTATAAGCATTTCAATCTAGATGATGCAAATTTATTTGTCAAGACAGTTGGAAGATTAGTGTTATATATAGTTGTCTATGTGGATGATTTGATTATCAAGAGAAACAAAGATGATTATATAGCCTCTATTAAAAGATATATGAAAAAGGTTTTTGATATGACAGATTTGGGATTATTACATTATTGTTTAGGAATTGAAGTAGAGCAAAAACCAAAACACATTTTTATTTCTCAAAAAAAAAATGTTGGAGAGTTATTGAGAAAATTTGATATGTAGGATTGTAATTTTGTTTCTACACCAATGGAGAAGAACCTAAAGCTTACTTCAAATGAAGGTAGCACATTTGAAGATCCAACAAAGTACATGCAACTTGTTGGAATTTTAATTTATCATACGACTACTTGTCCTGGCATAAATTTTGTTATAGGAATACTTTAGAGGTTTATGCACCATCCCTGTGAAGGTCATTGGAATTCAACAAAGTGAGTGCTTAGATATTTAAAAGGAACTCATTCTTATCACATCAAATATTCTAAATTTTTAGACTTCCATCTCCTTGGTTATGCAGATTCTAATTTTAACGGAGATAAAGAACATGGGGTGTCTACTTCAGGTTATTTGATGAACCTTGGATCAACAACTATTACTTGGAGATCACAAAATCAATATATTCCCATTGATTCTACAACTGAAGATGAATATGTTGCAGCATCTCAAGCCACAAAATAAATAATTTGGCTTTGTATAAGACTTGAAGACTCCATGCAGGAGAAACAAATGACCTCAACGCCTCTCTTTGTTGACAACTCTTCTGCAATTCTATTCGCCAAGAATCCAAAATTCCATGATCTAACCAAATATTACTTGATTCAACATCATGTTGAGGCCAAAACCATTCATCTAACACATTGTTCTACTTCAGAGAAAATTGCAGATATCTTTACTAAAGCATTGAGCGGTGAAAAGTTTGAAAGATTTAGACTGCACCTTGCCATGTAGATGTCCCTTTGGATTAAGGAAGGAATATTAAATAATCCTTCTGGATTTCATTGTAAAATAATATTTCAGTTATTAATTAGTAAATTCAATAATGTAATTAATTAATTATAGATCACGATTTTGATTTCCTTCATATATAATTCTCTCTTCTACTAAATAATTACGTCGATGGGAGTTTTCTTTCCTAAGGTCGGCTTTGTGAACACTGTTCACTTCCTCGTCCCTCCAGCGAACCAAAACTTGACATGTGTTCAATCTCTTGCCCAACCAACATATAATACGCGTCCACATCCCCCACCACGACACCTTCCATGCATGTCGTCGTTCACCATGTTGCAGGGTTTCGATTTGATTTCATTAGAGGAAATTTCAACTCAAAATGGGCCTCCTAAAAAAAATTAATAAAATAATAGTTAAAATAATAAAAGAATATTTATTCATTTTGGAGGAAGAAAAGAAAAAAAACTACTTTTTTGTTTGTATTTTCGACATATCTCCCCGTGTTTTTACTAAAACTTCAGTCGGGAGAGCTCATTGGATGTGGAATTAAATTCCGCATCCAACGAGTACCCACTCAGGATACTTTTGATGGACCCCGCTACCCAAAAAACAAGTAATACCTGAAAAAGCATGATGATGACATCATCATCATGTTTTTTCAGGTATTTCTTTTTTTTGGGGTAGTGGAGTCCGTCAAAAGTATGCCGAGTGGGTACTCGTTGGATGCAGAATTTAATTCCGCATCCAACAAGCTCTCCTGACCGAAATTTGAGTAAAAACACGGGGATATATGTCGAAAATACAAACAAAAAAAGTAGTTTTTTTTATGTTACCTATCCCCAAATTTATATTAAAAAAGTGTTTAAGACCTATACGGTATTTTAAATTTAAAGAAATTTCATTAGATAACACATGATGACATGGAATTTGAGTTAAAGTTAAAAGGCCCATTTTGAGTTGAAATTTCCTCTAATGTGTGTTTTTCTCACCTCCTCTGTTTGGTATGACTAGATTGCAGAGGAAACCATCTTATGGGTGTCCAACAGAGTTTATTGCACTTCGACTTGATGTAGTAAATTGAAGTCACAATGGATTTTTTTTTTAATTAGAGCAGTCCCATAACTTTGATCTAAACATGGCCGTAGATTCATCCTTTTGATTACATTTCTTAATAGGCCTTTATAGATGTCATCATCTCCGCAACGCACGATCAGGACATGATGAGGCCAGTTCTAGTCACAGTCGCAACTCAGACATTGACAGGATCGAATTGAGGAAAATAGGATATATTTGTGGTTTGGTAAAACTTCATTTTCTGGTTATAATTGAATGCCCAGTGAAAGAGCTTCCAAGTTTTGAAACATTGATATCGTTTGAGGATTTGCACCTTGTGAACTGTCATGTGATGGAGAGCATATAAGGGTTGGAACATGTGATCTCGTTGAAGACACTAAATGTTTTGAATTTTCTGAAAGTAAAGTTTTGTAGAGGTATATTGAAGAAGTTGCAACAACGACTCGAGGAAGGAATATGTGTTAGAAACAAAGTCCCTAGACTCTCTATGGATGAGAATGGCGAAGATGAATAAGGTTGTGAAGATAACAATGGAGTATCTATTGATGAGGATGAAAACGACTCATAGTCCGAAAGAGAGACCCTCAATTCCATGCAAGTAGAGGATTCCATGGAATGTATTGAAGAGTTCATACTCCAATAGGAAAGGGGTTGCCTCCATTTTGAAAGATGCAAATTTCAAAATTCAAGAAGCTCGAGAATTTTCCATTCAATGCTATTTAAGAATGTGTTAAATATGTGTAGTTTTGTTTATATCAATATCATGGTTACTATTATTCGTTCCAAGAAGGAATATTCTTGTGTGTTAAATATGGCACCACTTGAACTTTCAAATTCTAAAAATCACTAGAAATTACAGAAATAAGATACGTTGCAACTACATGATAATGATAATTATAATTAGATGATATTTGTGGAATATATAGTTTATTTTTTATATCCTATGTTTTTATAATATATCATTTTCTGTATTTGTTTTGTTTATTTGTTTTTTGGAGATTATATATAAATTCTTTTTATTTTTCTCAATTTCAGGTCAATTTAGAATCTAATTATGTGTATAAGATTAACTAAAATTTAATTAATTATGTTGTGTTGTTTTTATTGGTCTAACTTTAGCTACCTTCGCTTCTACTATGTTTACCTTAGATACATAATTCATTCTCTCTCTTTGCATTATTTGCACCTATATATGATCCACTAACATTTGAAGAAGTTGTTGAAGAAGAAGTATGGGCACAAGCCATGGATGAAGAAATAGAATGCATTGAGAAAAACCAGACATGGGAACTTGATGATGTACCAAAAGACAAAGATGAAATCAGTGTCAAATGGATTTACAAGACAAAGCAAGATGCTGATGGGAATGTGAAAAAGCACAAGGAAATAATGGTAGCAAGAGGGTTCACACAGCAACCCGGCATCGACTTAAATGAAACGTTTGCACCTGTTGCATGCATGGATACAGTCAGAACAGTTTTGGCCATTGGTGCACAAAACAAATGGCATGTTCATCAAATGGATATCAAGTCGACATTCTTAAATGGCTATCTAGAAGAGGAAGTATATGTGGAACAACCACAATGGTATGAAGTTCCTGGTCAAGAGCATAAAGTGTACAGGCTGAAAAAGGCACTCTATGGCTTGAAGCAAGCTCCTAGAGCTTGGTACAGTCAGATTGATTCCTATCTCACTGAAAATGGATTTCACAGAAGTGAAAGTGAACCAACGTTGTACACCAAAGTCGATGAGCAAGGTAAGATGTTAATTGTCTTTCTGTATGTAGATGATTTAATATTTACTGGTGATTATGGCATAGCATATTTTAAAACAGTCATGGAAAGTGAATTTGAAATGACTGATCTGGGGCTTATGAAGTTTTTTCTGGGAATTGAAGTTCAACAATATGAAAGTGGTATTTTTATATCATAGTCTAAGTATGCAATTGAAGTTTTAAAAATATTTAACATGTCTAATTGCAAGATAGCCCCAACACTAGTAATAACAGGTTTAAAATTGAGTAAGGATGATGAAGGATCCACTGTCGATCCTACGTTGTTCAAAAGGCTTGTTGGAAACCTTATGTATTTGACAACAATAAGACTAGACATTATGTATGGAGTAAGTCTGATCTCAAGGTTCATGGAGTCACCAAAAACTCACATTGGCAAGCAGGTAAAAGAATTCTGAGGTATGTAAGTGGCATAAAAGACCTTGGTATTATGTATTCAACCTTAGAAAATTTTAAAATCATTGGTTACACTGACAGTGATAATGGAGACAACATAGATGACATGAAAAGCACATCTAGGTACACATTTCATTTTGGTATAGGTGTTGTTTTATGGGCTTCAAAGAAACAACCCATAGTAACTTTGTCTTCAACTGAAGCAGAGTATGTTGCAGCAACAAGTGCTGCATGTCAAGCTGTCTGGATGAGAAGAGTCTTAAAAGACTTGTCACAGAACCATCAAGAACCGACAACAATCTTCTGGCACAGCCATAGCATTATCAAAGAATCATGTGTTTCACAAGAGAACCAAGCACATCAACATAAGGTTTCATTTTATAAGCGAGTTGGTGAACGACAAAGAAATTTGTTTGGAATTTTGCAGGTCTGAAGACCAACTTGCCGACATCTTCACAAAGCCATTGGCAAAGGATACTTTTTAGTATCTGCGTAGTTATCTTGGAATGACAAGTTCTCCACAGTGAACTCTGTCATAAACAGAGCATGTTTAAGCTCTGAAACATTTTGTAAATTTTGTTTTAAAAAAAATCTCCATCTGCTTATAATTAAGGGGGATTGTTGGAAAAATGTAATTACTCGCAGATCCGTACCTGACTCTCAGCCGACTTTGTCAGAGTCTGTACAAGTCAAGATCTTGTCTGTCAGTTTGACAAGAGGGAAGAGTCCACGATTCGACAATGTAAACGAGTCGAATTTATTTCTGAAGCTAAGTTGTTAGGTAGATAGTTATTACAGTATTTAATGGTGAGTCAGTCAACCCATGTAGAAGCAATCTTCAGATTGCCTATAAATAGAAGAAGCAAATTGTAATTTAGGTTAGAGAGAGAGAGAGTCAAGAGAGATTACAGACAATAGACATTGGAGGAACTTAGGGTGAGAAAAGAGAATTTGAAGTTCAAGCTTCTGTGTAAGTGATTCAGTCGAAGAGCTGAAGCTCTGTAAAAGGATCGAGTCTAGACCGACAAGCTTGGACCGACAAGTTTGTAATACTTTGTTATTTCCACATAGTTAAATATATGAAATAGTTTATGGTTGAATGCATGATTATTTGGCCACACATATTTCCAGATTTACTTCTGTAAATGTCTTTTACAATTACTGTTAAGTGAAAGATCAAAGAACCCATAAATTTCTCACTGCGTGAAAGTTACAGGTTTTACGGCACATTGGTCGACTCAAGTCTTCTTACATATTTAGGCATATGTTTTTATAATTTATTTGGATTTGTAAATGTGTCTATTTTACTTCATCTTACTCACAGGTGAAAATAATTTGTAATTTCTTAAGTCTGTAGACTAAGAAACACACTGTATATTTCGACCAATGTGAATCGACAAGGTCGGTTGTGTGAGCCAACTTGAGAGGTCAGTTGAGTCAGCCGATTGAGGTCGCTGACTTGAGTGGTTGAAGAGGTGAGCCGACTTGAGTGGTCGAAGATGTGAGCCGACTTGAGTAGTCGAAGAGGTGAGCCGACTTGAGAAGTCGAAGAAGTCAGCCGACTTAGAAGTGACAAGTGGTCGAGGTAAAATCAGTTGGTAGAACCGACAAGTAAGTCGAAGTAAATTTAGTTGAGTGGAAAGACCGACTAAAATTTATAAACGTGTCTAGTCGGGAGATAGACAAGTTTCACTCGACAAGCGAAAAAGAAAAAGTGGTCGGCGTGAAAAGTGAAAATTAAATTTTAATATCGACTGAGCCCTAAACTCAAGTTTAGTCATCTTGGTTTTGGCTAACAGAAGCTTTGTTTTGTTTTTCCAAAATTATTTCAAATAAGGTTGAAAAAAGCTGTTGTTTTTTTCTAAAACTTTTTCATAAAATGCTTTGTTTCCAGTGGGGTTATAGTCGAACTCTCAAATTGTTACATTCACACATAGTCGCTTGCACACAACTGTTGATCGAACCTTAGGAGTATGGTAGATTTCCTTGGGTGCTCTGTGAGAGTCTTTGGTGGTTTTGTGTTGTTGGGCTCTTTTTGTTGGGCTTTCTTTGAGTGTTTCTTGGGGTTACTTTTTTGTCGTGTTTTTGTGGACGCTTCATAGAGCTATTATTTGGACATTCTTTATGTGCTTTTTAAAGCTGCTCCTTTAGCTTTGCTAATGCTACTAATAATAGAGCACTTTTGGATAACAGATCTATTTCTTCATTTGATTTTTATATACATGATTGAAAGAAATAGAGGCAAACTGTCTGATCTATCTCTCGATTATCTTAAGCCATTCCTATAGATAGAGAGCTATTTTATCATTTTCTACTTCAATTCCATTTGTTATAAATTTTATGGAGTGATGTTATAAATTTTATAGACTAATTTTAGGGCTTTGTCTAAATGGCGAGCTCACATAAAATATGATAGAAGATGTTTTCACAAATTTTGTGGAGATATATAAATTTTATGGACTGATTTTAGAGTGAGTATTAGAGCTTCAAAAAATATAACAGATTTTATGGAGTGATTTTAGAGCTAATACTAGGGGTTTTCCTGAATGACAAGCTCACATAAAACTTCTTTCATATGATAGAAGATTCTTGAAGTCAACAAATATTGAAAAGTAATAAAAAACATTGTTAATTCAGTTTTCACTTAAATAACTATGATTATTTATTGTTTAGTAAAAATAATTTTGATATATTGGATTTTCTAAATTTAAATTAATTCATTTTAGTTATAAATAAATTTGAAAATTAAATTTTTTGTTTTGTTAATTATGTAAAAAATGTATTGAAAATTATAATAAATGTTTTTATAAATTTAGTATTTGAAGAAAATAAAAAATTAGTTTATTATAGAAGAATAATTTTAATTTTAATTTTGATATTAATTATTTAAACAAGTTTTTAATGTAAATAGATAATATATTATGAATTTAGTTTTATAAACAATGTATTGAAAATTATATTAAATATTTTTATAAATTAAATATTTGAATAAATAAATTTCATCATATTTATAACAATTTTATTTCAATATCTTTTATTCTTAATCTACATTTTTCTTTTGATCTTAAATATGTCTTAATTTCCATATAAGACATGTCCACATATATGTCTTAATTTTTCTTTTCTTTTCTTTTACTTGTTATTATGTGTTCTTAAATATGTCTTAATTTCCATATAGTCCACATTTTTCTTTTGATCTTATTTAAGTATATCACTACACATTTCATATTTTTGTTTTACTTGTTATTATGTGTTCTTAAATATAAATATGTTTATATCGTGAAAGGTTTTCTTTTCAGGTGTCATGCTCATGAATTTAATTGATGTTTTAAGTAATGAAAGTAGGCCTTTCAATATTTCCATTCTATTTTATTTTTTAAATTTGCTATTCATTATTTATATATACAATTTTTGATAGGTTTTGTAACTAATGCCATAACTCACAAGTTCATCTTATGATTCTCAAGCCTATTAATTATTTGTACTATAACACTTTGAATTTGAGAAATAATAGTATGCATTGATACAATCTATATTATGACCATTAGCACGTGTTTCAACCATTCTAAAATAAACTTGAAAAAATATAAAATATAAAGATTTGGAATTATTGTTATTATTAATAGTTCTTTGAGGTTTGAATCTACATAAATGTAGATTTAAAATTAATATAGAGAATAAAGATGGACCTGAGCATAAAAAAAAGTTTCACACAAAAAATACTTAATTAATTTATAAAAAAATTTATTACAATAAACTACATAGAGGGTATTAAGATAATATTTGTGTAAATTGTCTCAACTTAAGATAAAAGAAAAATTGTGTATTGTTTTAAATATTTTCTTTAAGCTAGTGCCTTAAACTATTGTCATAAATATAAGACAATAGTTTAAGACACTTGCTTAAAGACAATAATCAAGACAATACAAAAAAAATGTCCTAAGTTGAGACAATCCACAAAAGCATTGTCTCAAATATTGTCACAATACCCTCTCTATGTAATAGTGATATAATGCAAATAATTTTGACAGGGCATGGTGGAATTGAACCACCAATCCTCTGCCTTGTATAATGCAGATGCTCCACCATTAAGCTAGCACCCCGCAACTTCATATACAAGAAGAATATGTTAGATTTAAATACAAAAAAACTGAAAATATTGGAATCATAATTAAAGTTACCTTATCTATTCTTTATATATTTTAATTATGAAATTATTATTATATTTCAATTAATTAAAAAAACTTAAAATTTGTGTTTTTAAAACCTTGGAAACCATCAATTACAAATGATCTAAATCTTTGTTTTATTTTATTTATATGCTAAGTTCTCGTTTGATTTAAAAACCTATTAAAAACATAAAACTACAATTTTTAATTGTTAAAATTGTGACTTTGAAATGATCGAATTTGATTGAGAAGAGATGCATTGCAATTCCAACTTTGTAATGCATTGATTCAAATACCACTATGGATCCATCTTATGGTTCTACCCAACGTAGAGAGGGATCAAGTTCTCCTACTTGGAAGGGAAATGGACAACTTGCTTAAGTAATTTCAAAATAGGGTAAATATCATTAGAATAATGAGCTGAGTAACATTAATAATCATATAATAAAATAGTTTTCCAAAAATTGCTTTATTTGTCTTCCTTCAAAACTAATAGTGAATATTAAGAGTATTTAATGAGTAAAATAATCCATATAAAAGTTTAAAATCTAGATTTCTAGAATAAATTGGATTTTGAAAAACCTTTTACCATCCAAGGAAGATTTTAAACATTTATCCAAACGTTTTTGAGAAATGAATTGTTTTTCTCTATAACTAAAAATGAATATTTACATGTTAGGTTTAACTTTGAATTCAGAAACTTTCCCTCCTCTATTTTGAAAATGTATATATATATGCATTCACATTATCTCATATTCTCTTTTCTCTAATAGAAAAAAATGTCACTAGTTATTTTCCAACTCCCTATTCTCTTTTTTATTGATGAAAACATCCCCAACTATGGAGAAACGTTCCCTCTATTTTGAAAATGCATATATCTATATGCATTCACATTATCTCATATTCTCATTTCAGAAAAAAATGTCGCTAGTATTTTGCCAACTCCCTATTCTCATTTCAGAAAAAATGTCGCTAGTATTTTGCCAACTCCCTATTATGTTTCTTTATAGACGAAAACATCTACATGTTGGTACTACATCTGAAATATTTATTGTTGACACACACAAATAAAATCTAGCCTGCATAATGTATATGTTTGTTCATACCCATTGCATCGTCTTAAATGCATTAAGTTTTTTTGCAGTTCATTCTTTCTTTATATGAAATGCCTTTAAAAAATTAATAAAATATATAAATTGAAAATTTTTATTTTGGTGTGCATTATTGTTGTATATAATAATGCACAATTATAATTTTAAATTTGTTTTCCTTATTGTATATAATAATGCACAAATAAAGGCATTTTTTTCAACATGTAATTTTACAACTTGCTATGTGGGGGATATTGCTACTTTGTGGTTTTTGTTATATTGTACATTTATATATATATTGGAAGTTGATGATATTTTCATGGAAAATTGATATATATATCATGATATTACTATTTTAGATAAATGTGATTTTTGTGTTTAATTTTTTCAGAAATACTATACAATTAATTTGAATGTTTCATTATGTTATTTCATATCTATGAATTAAATGATATATGAGAACTATTGAATTAATGAATAAATATAATAATTTGATATAATAAATATATTAGCAGACTTGGATATAGTTGTAGGTGTTAAATAACCAGCATAGATCCATTTAAAAATTAGATCTAGAAAGCACCGAGATGGATTCAATTTCTTTAAGTGTAAGTTGTTTTTATCTTAAATTTTTAAATGTTAATAAAAAATTACACCTCAAATATTTTGATCCATGTAGTGTTTGGTAAATCCTGGTTTAACATAGATCTTTTAATTACTTTTCATTTAGTTTTATTATTGGGTTTTTACTATTTGATGAATTATGCGACATGTTTTTTTCTATATTCTTTTTTGTTTACACTCTATAAATATATGAATCCACAATATAATTTTTTTTTCGGCTGACATAATGTTTTTTTTATGTCGGCTATCATAACGTGACTAACGTGACAAGATCTCCCCCATATTGGGCTAAGAGCGTCGAGAGAGCCTAATATAGTGTTAATAAGGAACAAAAATAGAAAGCAAATCTAGGACCTAAAACAGAAACCCACTAAGTCATAGATCTAGAAGCAACATTGGATGAAAAACCTAGCGTTAAGTTGGAAGCCAATTTTGATGTTGTTTTGGACGCCAAAGTAGAGGCCAAAAGAGAACAAAATTTAGATACTAAATGAGAAGCTAAACGCGATGTTCATAAGGAAGCAAAATAAGAAGAAATCCAAGGAGCTAAACAGGAAGCTAAATGTGGCGCAAACATGGGAGTAAAAATGGGCGATAAATTGGACACTAAAGTGGTAGAAAAACATTGTTATAATGTGGACGTCAATAAAGATGCAAAACTAGGCATTAAAAGGGATGCAACTTTTGGCTCTAATGATGAAGATAAACATGGCGTTGATATGGTAGCAAAATAAGACGTTACTTTGGATGCGAAACATGGCACTACATAAGAAGCAAAATATGGTGCAACAATAAAAGAAATATTAGGTTCCATTTTGGTTGCAAAACATGATGCAAAAATTGGTGAAAATTTGGAAGCGAAAATCGACGCGTATTTGGAAGTAATACCTGGTGCAAAATGGGATGCTATAGTGGTAGCACAAATGGATGCAATATTGGATGCTAATTTGGATGCAAATATGGTGTGAACATAGATGGAAAAATAGATGTTAACATGGTTCCAGGAACGATGCAAATATGGTGCTAACGAGGATGTCATTTAGGAAGCAGAAGAGGGCACTCTCTAGGAAGCAAAATAGGACGTTATTTACGAAGAAAACCTCGACGTTGTTTAGAAAAAAAAATTGGACCTTATTCTCGAAGCAAAAAATTAGATGTTAGTTTGAATGTCAGAAAATATGCTATGTAGGAAGCAAAAAAGACGTTTTTTGAGACGCTTTAAGTTTTGACCATGACACGTCCCATGTAGCGTCTAGTTTAAACACTCAATATAAAAAAATACAGTAAAAAGAGAGGCCGAGGACCAGGATTTGTTGTAGTGATAATTGAAAAAGGCGAATGTACAAGAGGATCAACCCATTTGCTTATTAAATTGCGGTTGCATTTGCATGTTAAGAATGGTGACCTCTTGGCCACGGGATCGACCGATTTGTTTATTAAATTGATGTTGCATTTGCATGTTAAGAAGGAAGACCACTTGTACAGAGGATTGACCCATTTGTTTATTAACGTCATGTTGCATTTGCATGTGAAAAAGGGAAACCTCTGTACAAGAGAATTGACTCATTTGTTTATTAAATTGTTGTTGTATTTGCATGTTAAGAAGGGAAATATCTTGTATAGAGGATCGAGCCATTCGTTTATTAAATTGTTTTTGCATTTGCATGTTAAGAAGCAGACCTATTGTATAAAGGAACGACACATTTTTTTTATTAAATTAATGTTTCATTTTCATATAGTAGAAAAGGGTGACCTCTGTAGGAGGTTCGATCCGTGATTATATTACTCTTTTTTGCAACAGAAGAGGGTGACCCTAGTAGGATGTTCGATTGCTGACTATATTACACTTTTTTGAAGTAGAGGAGGGAAACCTCTATAGGAGGTTTGACCCCATAATATTGTTCTCATGAAGGTAACACTCCATTGTAAATTGGAGATTACACACTCCTTTGTTATATTATTCTCTGGCGAGGGCGCACTCCATTTCATGTTGGAGAGGCCACACTCCCATTTTATATTGTTCACCATGAAGGATGCACTCCATTGTGTATTGGAGACAACGATCCGAATTTATATTTGTTGTGGGTTGAAGGGTAGTTTGGTATATAGTTGAAAAACCGAGCTCCATTGTATATTCCTCTGAGATAGCGATCTCCGTCGTCCTGGGATTTTCTGAGATAGGTATCCATTAGGACGGTGTGCCCATTGTGCTGAGATTTTGGAGAGGCCATTCCACTAGTGCTTGAAGACGTCGACTTGCTCAAGCGGGTCTCTCATGTAAAAGATAACTCTATCAATGAAATGCCAAATGGCCGTCCTTAACAAACATTGCGTTGGTCCATCCAACGGACTAACAGTGAAGTTAATGGTTGACTTCGCTGTTGGTTCGTTGGATGGATGAACCGAACGTAAATGTTTTTTAAGCTCAGGCATGCTGAACAAGGGTCACAGTAAGAATAAGGTTACTCACTCTTGAGTAGATACGTTGCCACGCAACATAAGTCAATTTTAAGCGTTAACCTATTAGGAAACTAAACGGTAAGATTGTTAATGCTCCGCATAAAAGCCAAGAGTAATTGTTATAATCAAAAGATTTAAAACTTGACCTCTATTTGTAGGATAAGCCCAGCTACGGTTGTGAGTTTAGCGTTAAGTCATGTTGGAAGATTTTGGTGAGGGAATTCTATTGTTATTCTGTCCATAGTGGAAATCATTTCCCAGCATGGGGTAACATGTTGGTCAAACATAAGTATTTGATACAGGGAGCTTAAGGTTGGGAGGAGCATTCAATAACTAGAAATAATCTATTCAAGCTAAGTGTCCATTGTATGTTATGTTTCTATTGCTCATTTATGTTAATTGATTAGAGATGAATAAAATAGTTGTGCTAATATTATGTGTAGCTGAGTGTGCTATTGCTATAGTTCAGTACCTGCAAAAGATATGATTGTATTGTATAATGGGTGATGCATTCTTGCATGAATGTATACTGAGGATCGGTTTTGATATTACCTTCTAGTTTCCATCTTTTATTGCTGCATGAAACAATTTTTGATGTGAATCCATTCTCTATATGAATTTATTTGATCACAACAGAGAATCGATCGAGGAGATTTTGCTACATTCTTGATTATAGCTTGGGTTGGGAATTTGACGTTGATATTTTATAGAAAGCTTGAGATGAAGCAAGGTATTGGGAGGGTTATGATTTCCCCTATTATTTGGATGTTTATAACTACGAATTTATTCAGAACTCACAAACTAAGTGTCTATATTGTTAACCAAATGTAATTAGATTGGACCTTGGTTTGACATCTTCCTGGATGCTTGAAAGTGGCTAAATGTTATCTTGCTTTGAATAGACATTTATGTAATGAATTAGACCTCTATAGAAGATTAGAAGAACATGTTGAAGCATTCGTGGTTTTTATGTGAAGCCTGGATTGTGCCCTTATGTTCCTTCTAGTCGAGATAACTAGAAAAGGAGAACGTATTCGTCCGATTTTATTCTTTGTAAGCTTTACATGTTCATTAACTATCTAACTGATATGATGTGATTATTATGCTTTATTGTTTATATGCTTTAATTGTCTTACAGGCTCGATCGCCATTGGATGGCTTCATTCTTATGACATTATGAAACTAAATTTGCATAACAAGAGGCAGTGACATTACAGATGGTTCAACATGGCATTGTGGGATATTTTGATGGAGCCCAGCAGGAGGATTATGTGGTGCGGGCTTGCTGATTAGGATTAATAAGACATTGAATTATAGACTCAAGTTGAGCACTGGTCCTGTATCAAATACTAAAGCAGAGCAACTTGCGTTATGGGGTTTACTTTATTTCGCAAAAATAAAAGATATTTTGCCTGTCACAGTATTTGGAGACTCTAAAGTTATTGTGGATTGGGCAAGAGGCTTCCACGATTTGCATACTATCCAGCTTCTCCATTGGATCAAAAGGACAAAAGATTTAATAGAATATTTTCAGCACACTTCCTTCTGCCATATATATCTAGAACTGAACTCCAAAGCTGACGTATTATCCAAACAAGCCATCGGTGAAGGTATGGAATCCATCCAATGGGTCAAGTTCCACGGGGCATCATGCCTTGAGCAAGGATCTTTAAATATTAGTTAGTGGGAATTTGAATTTATGTTTCAGCAAATTTCAATTAGAAGGTGTGTTTTTTACTATTAAGACTTGGCATATGTTTTTATCCCGACAATGATTATAAGGTTTATAAGGTTTATGGAGAAACTATGTATAATTGTATCCCGACAACCCAATTGTAAGACAACTTTCATTAATATAAAGTTGTATCTCTGTCTTAAGAAAAAAATTAGATAGGTAGGTTTGAATAGGTTCATGATTCCAACTCTCTTTTTCACTCTTGCTTGTGTCACGGAAGTTGCTAGATGATATTTGGGTTTAAGAATAGGTTCTTTGTATGCAAATAGGAAATAAGAAACTTATTCTCTCTCTTGTGCGTTTTAAGTTTCATAAATGGTCATATTAGCTTGACAATTATATCTCCGTTTATTCATATATAATATTATAGAGAGAGATATAATAGAGTTTATGTGAAGGATTAAAGGAATAACTATATCTATAGAATCAATATTAATATATGTGAGAAATGATATTTACATTAATAATTGCTACTCGAGAGTACAAAGTTACAAATTGCATGAGATTAGCTTATTCGAAATAAACTTCCTAAATTTATTAAATAAAAAAATCTTCATTAGATTTTATTTGGGTGTGTTACAGCCAAACCATTAAAGGACAACAAACAACTTCCATATTATTGCAATTCACTAAATGTGTTATTTGTAGATTACATCATATTCCTGAATATTCTATTCAAATTCTGCAAATGTCGGCGCGATATAAAAGCAGAGTCTAGATTACCCTTTCGATGTGATCATGTTTTCTTTTCGTGTACACTGAAATCATCCGGTCAACATTTTTTTAAACAACTTTTTTCATTTTGAATAATCTTAAAGGATTTTATTGTAAATAATATTTATTTGAGTTAGTAGTTAGTAAATTCAATAAGCTTGTTATCTAATAGTAGATAATGATTTTGATTTCTTTTATATGCAATACTCTTTTACTAAATTATATATCGCAAAGAAGCAATGGTGAGAAATAATTGGTGAGAGAGAAGGAGCCCGCAAATGAGCTATCACCAAGAAATGAGAGCTTCTTAGTAAAGATTGTGGAAGAAAGACTGCACATAAAGGGGAGACTTCATGCAAATTGTTTCGGTAATTGTTTAGAAGAATTATTTACTTATTTTTTAAGAAAAAAATGAAAAGAGCGCCATTTATATTTGTGTGCAATATTTGGTTTCTTTAAATTATTATCAAATCTTTGGGGAGTTCTTTTTAGAAAATAAAAGTTTTTAAGTTGCCATTTATATTTGGGTGCAACTTTTTTTAAATTGAATTATTAGACCTTCAAGGAAATATTTTTAGAAGATAAAAAGATTTTAAAGAACATCGAGAGAGAGGAAAATAATATATGAGAGTGTAATTTGTACACAGTAAATTTAAATGAATTCTTTAATTTCAATTGTTGGAGTAATTCTGTCTGGTAAAGAAAATTATCATGAATGATTTCGTAAAGTTAAAAATACTCTTATTTTTAATGACACGTGGGATGGAATTTATGAAAATGAGAATTTTGAAGATAAGAAAGATGGAGATGCAATAAATGAAGTGGATAAAAGTGCACAAGTACCAACAACTAATACCAAAGAGCTAGGATTATGGAAAAACAAGGACAAGAAGACTTATGTCTTGATCATTTCCTTTGTACATGAAGAAGTAAGTAGGCACTTAGTTTCTAGCAAAAGTGCTTGGGAAGCATGAAAAAAACTAAAAGATTTGTATGATTCACATTCTAAGCTTGAAATCATACAATTGTTAATGAACTTATTTAACTTAGAATTAGATAACGATCCATTGAAACTTACTTCTAAAATTAGAGTTATTTTCCATGATATTGATCCAACTGGTGTAAAGGTTGACATTCGACTTACTGTGTTTATTAAGGCTCTCTACCCTTCTTATACTCACTATTTAGAATCACTTTAAGTTAGTATCCAGATGAAAGCTATGACCTTTGAAAAGTTGTTGAGAAAATTGCAGAGAGAGAGAAAGCATTTCGAAATGAGTCTAATTCCAATGAAGAAACTTTGTGTCTTGCATAGCAAGGACACAAATCAAAAGAAGAATTTGCAAAGGATGAAAATAGAAGTAGAGGTCGAGGTGGAGGACAGAGAGGACAATATAGAGGAAGGGGAGGGAATATAATCGAGGAGAAAAACAATGTTATAGATGTGGAAAAACCCATCATACTGTCACTTATTGTAAAACTTCTTGGGAGAAAATTGTTAACAAGAAAGAGTAAATACAAGATAAAGGAAACAATAAAGGTAACCCTCTTGAATCTTCACATTATGTTTTTGCACATTGTAATCTTGGAATTGAAGAAGCTTTCAGTACTTCATTTTCTTGGAATGACATTTTGTTATTAAACATTGGAGCCACATGCCATATGGCATTTAGAAAAGACTTATTTGAGAGATTTAGGGACTAAATTAATGGGGGTAGTACATTTGGAAGATAAGTCTTAGTTAAAACCTTCATGATTTGGATCTGTTAGACTTAAATTATGAGGACTTGTTGATTACATACTTCTTGATGTTCTTTATGTTCCACAATTTAAGAGAAATTTAATATCTCTTGTGCAAATTAGACAACAAGGTCACCCAATACATATGTTTGATGGTATCATTGAGGTTATAAGAGATTATGATAATGCGATTGTAATGAATGGAGTGGAAGATAAAAAAACTTTTAAAGTTGAATGGTACCTTATCCAATTCACAGAATTTTGCAAATTTAGCTCAACATAATAGTAATTTATCTTCCAGCTTGTTATGAGTCATGACATGGTAGATTTCGTCATATTAATTATGATAGTCTCAAAATTATGAAACAAAAAGGATTTCAAGGCCTTCCTACTATTCCAAGACAACTTTCTCAATGTGGTGCTTGTATTTTAGTAAAGCATAGTAAACAACCTTTTCATGATTCTATGTTTTGAGCTTCTAAAAAGATAGGCCTTATTCATTCATATTTATGTGGACCCATGATTGTTCCATCAACAAATGGTAACAAATATGTAACAACTTTTATTGAAGACTTTACATGGATGTGTTGGGTTTATTTATTAAAAGCAAAATTTGAAGCTTTTGATACAGTTACAAAATTTCATTTGTGGATTAAAAATGAAACTCAACTCAATATTGAAACCCTTCAAATTGATAATGGTGGTGAATATACATCTCAAGATTTTGAAAAACATTTGGAGGAGAATGGTATTAAACATCAAACCATTGTTCCTTATTATCCACAACAAAATGGTGTGGCAGGACATATGAATAGGACACTGTTGAATATGGTAATATCCAGGATGTTTTTTAAGAATGTTAAATTGATGTTTTGGGGAGAATTAGTTCTTTGTGTTGTCTACATTAAGAATAGGTTTCCTTTTGTTGCACTACAAAACAAAACACCTTATGAAATGTGGCATGACCATCTTCCAGTTGTCAAACATTTTAAAAATGTTGGTTCCACATGTTATGCTTTGATTCTTGACCAACAAAGAAATAAATTGGGAGCAAGAAGCCGAAAGTGCATTTTTTGGGGATATTATAAAACTTCCAAAGCTTATATATTGTATGATGAAGATAACATAAATTTTATTGTTTCTAGAGATGTCATATTTCTTGAATTTGACAAAGATGCACTCATTGTTGACAAAAAACTTGCTCAACTTGATAGATTTCATTCTAAAAAATTCTATCATGAAAGGGATAATGAGATTCCAAATCTTGAAAGGGGGATTCCTGTTCTAAGTCAATTTTTGGAATTTTCTTCCATAACAACAAGTTCTTATAATGCACAAGTTGATGACTCTAATGCATAAGTTGATGAAACATAGGGTCAAAAAGTTGATGATATTGTTAATGAAATGGATAATTTAAGTTTCATAGATAATGAAGCACCTGCTCTTGAACAAGAAACAAAGAAAACACCACAACAACAAGTTCGTAGATCGACATAGACTAAGACATTTTCAAAAATGTATGATGATTTTGTTACATTAGATTGTAAATTAAACTTTTATTCTTTTGATTAACCCACTTATTTTCAAGAAGTAGTAATTAGTGATGTATTGAGAAGTGAAATGCAAAGAGAGTATGATGCTCTCATAAAAAATGGAACTTGAAGGTTGGTGGACCCTCCAACTAGAACCAAACCTATTGGATTCAAGTGGATATATAAGAACAAGTATAAAGTAGATGACTCACTTGAGAAACACAAAGTGATACTTATAGAAAAAGGATATGCATGGAAAGAAGGTGTTGATTACATAGAAACATTTCCTCCTACAACAAAATGGGGCACTGTTCGAACTCGATTTTCTTTAGCAACACAAAAATGATGGAAAATACATCATATGGATGTTAAAACCACCTTCTTGAATGGAGAATTGAAAGAAGATGTTTATTTGGATCAATCTAAAGGTTTTTCTATCAAAGGTAAAGAACATAAGGTATGTAAGTTGGTAAAATCTGTGTATGGTTTGAAGCAAGCAACCTGACCATGGTATGAAAAGTTAATAGAACATCTTCTCAAATTGAATTATAAGCATTTCAATCTAGATGATGCAAATTTATTTGTCAAGACAGTTGGACGATTAGTGGTATATCTAGTTGTCTATGTGGATGATTTGCTTATCAAGGGAACCAATGATGATTATATAGCCTCTATTAAAATATATATGAAAAAGGTTTTTTATATGACAAATTTGGGATTGTTACATTATTATTTAGGAATTGAAGTAGAGCAAAAACCAAAACACATTTTTATTTCTCAAAAAAAATGTTGGAGAGTTATTGAGAAAATTTGGTATGTATGATTGTAATTTTGTTTCTACACCAATGGAGCAGAACCTAAAGCTTACTTCAAATGAAGGTAGCACATTTGAAGATCCAACAAAGTACATGCAACTTTTTGGAATTTTAATTTATCATACGACTACTCGTCCTGGCATAAATTTTGTGGTAGGAATACTTTAGAGGTTTATGCACCAGCCCTGTGAAGGTCATTGGAATTCAAAAAAGTGGGTGCTTAGATATTTAAAAGGAACTCAATCTTATCACATTAAATATTCTAAATTTTTAGATTTCCATCTCCTTGGTTATGCATATTTTGATTTTGACGGAGATAAAGAACATGGGGTGTCTACTTCAGGTTATTTAATGAACCTTGGATCAACAGCTATTACTTGGAGATCACAAAAGCAATATATTCCCTTTGATTCTACAACTGAATATGAATATGTTGTAGCAGCTCAAGCCACAAAATAAATAATTTGGCTTTGTATAATACTTGAAGACTCCATGTAGGAAAAACAAATGACTTCAATGCCTCTCTTTGTTGGCAACTCTTCTGCAATTCAATTGGCCAAGAATACAAAATTCCATGATCTAACCAAACATATCAACACCAAATATTACTTGATTCAACATCATGTTGAGGCCAAAACCATTCATCTAACACATTTTTCTACTTCAAAAAAATTGCAGATATCTTTACTAAAGCAATGTGCGGTGAAAACTTTGAAAGATTTAGAATGCACCTTAGCATGTAGATGTACCTTTGGATTAAGGGAGGAATATTAAATAATCCTTCTGGATTTCATTGTAAAATAATATTTCAGTTATTAATTAGTAAATTCAATAATTTAATTAATTAATTATAGAAAACAATTTTGATTTCCTTTATATATAATTCTCTCTTCTACTAAATAATTACGTCGATGGGAGTTTTCTTTCCTGAGGTCAGCTTTGTGAACACTCTTCACTTCGTCGTCCCTCCAGCGAACCAAAACTTGACATGTGTTCAATCTCTCACCCAACCAACATATAATATGCATCCACATCCCCCACCACGACACCTTCCATGCGTGTCATCGTTCACCATGTTGCAGGGTTTCAGTTTGATTTTTTGTTTTTCTCACCTCCCCTATTTGGTATGACTAGATTGCAGAGAAAACTGTCATATGGGTGTCTAACAAAGTTTACTGCACTTCTACTTGATGTCGTAAATTGAAGTCACATTGATTTTTTTTTTAATTAGAGCAGTCCCATAACTTTGATCTGAAGATGGCCATAGATTCATCCTTTCAAGTACGTTTCTTAATCGGCCTTTATAGATGTCATCATCTCCTCAATGCACGATCATGACATGGTGAGGCTAGTTCTAGTCACAGTCGCAACTCAGATGTTGACAGGATCGAATTAAGGAAAATAGGAGAGATTTGCGGTTTGGTAAAACTTCATTTTTTGGTTATAATTGAATACCCACTGAAATAGCTGCCATGTTTTGAAACATTGATATCGTTTGAGGATTTGCACCTTGTGAACTGTCATGTGATGGAGAGCATATAAGGGTTGGAACATGTGATCTCGTTGAAGACACTAAATGTTTTGAATTTTCCGAAAGTAAAGTTTCATAGAGGCATATTGAAGGAGTTGCAACAATGACTCCAAGAAGGAATCTGTGTTAGAAACAAAGTCCCTAGACTCTCTGTGGATGAGAATGGCGAAGATGAATAAGATCGTGAAGATAACGATGGAGTATCTATTGATGAGGATGAAAACGACTCATAGTATGAAAGAGAGACCCTCAATTCCATGAAAGCAGAGGATTCCATGGAATGTATTGAAGAGTTCATAATCCAATAGGAAAGGGGTTGCCTCCATTTTGAAAGATGCAAATTTCAAAATTCAAGAAGCTCAAGAATTTTATGTTCAATGCTATTTAAGAATGTGTTAAATATGTGTAGTTTTGTTTATATCAATATCATGGTTACTATTAGTCGTTCCAAGAAGGAATATTCTTGTGTGTTAAATGTGGTACCATTTGAACTTTTAAATTCTAAAAATCACCGGAAATTACAGAAATAAGATAAGTTGCAACTATGATAATTATAATTATAATTAGATTATCTTTGTGGAATATATAGTTTATTTTTTATATCCTATGTTTTTATAATATATCATTTTCTGTATTTGTTTTGTTTATTTGTTTTTTGGAGATTATATATAAATTCTTTTCATTTTTCTCAATTTCAAGTCAATTTAGTATCTAATTATGTGTATAAGATTAACTAAAATTTAATTAATTATGTTGTGTTGTTTTTATTGGTTCAACTTTACCTACCTTTGATTCTACTATGTTTACCTTAGATACATTTCCTTTATCATTGATGCTTCTGCTTCAAATGTTGTTGGTATTGGTTTTGTTAAATAGTTGGATTTGGAACTAGTTTTCAATACGCAAGGTCCATTGAATTTACTTGTACTAGGCATGTATCGTTTGGATCTTTCTCTGTATATTATGCCTTTCAACCTATTTATGGAAGATGTTGGTAGTAGATATATCATGTCATTTGGAGTTTTGTCATACAAATCTCTACATAGAATTCTCATCATCTATGATCCAAACTAGTTATATATAATTTTCCATTTGTTTTGGTACTTTTTATGATAGAAAATAAAAACCATGGTCTTATCAAAATATATTTTAGTTATTTGAGGTCTTAAAATCGTGAACCATGTTTTATGCATTAAATAAACGTTTTTGTGATGATTATGAATATGGGATCTAGAACAGTGTTACGTCATTATGCATTCTTTCTCTAGAGTTGTTTTGAAAATCATTATTCTTGTTTGTCATCACTTGGACCACTCCATGTCTAACACGTGTTCGCATCAACATGGACTTTGCTACAACAATCCATTGCTCAAGAAGAGAAGCGTTGGACATGGGAAGACCCATGAAATATGCTATCATGGTTTGGTAATTCAAGAGAGACTCCTGCTTCCCCTTATAAATATCTGTCTGGTAAGGAGTATATTGTTTATACCACCCAAGTTTCTCCATTATATTGAGAATGATAACAATGGGAACATAAGTGTTCTAGTGCCCCATACCTATGAAGGGCTTGAAGACTATGTTATTCACCTCAATGTACTGCATATGGGCTATCATTTATTTCTTCTCCGACAGGCCCCTGCTCAAATTTAGAGGGCTTAAGGGGTCCAGTTCGGATAGTCTCGGGAATGGTCGCGTTGATGAGTGCATCTAAGATAGGGAAACCACATGAATTTGCCATGAATACTTGGTCATGTAGTGTTGAGCCATTGTTCCCCTTGGAGAACGAATAGTTGGGCTTTACGGCCTCCACGGATATCGACATCGTGTCCTGTCGAATATCCGAGAAATATTATGGAAATGGAAGCACCGTGTGATGAAGAAAAGACATGGGATATCTCACGCTAGTGGTGGCATTGGGTGTAGGAGGAATGTGATGGTGGGATTTCGAGTGGAAAAGGATCTACTTGGCCAGAGCACCACAAGGATCTACTTGGCCATTGTAGAGCTTCTCTCATAGGAAGAGCCTCACAACCTACTTTCCACCTCAAGCCTCTTATCTCATGCTCAGAATGATAATAATTTTTCACCACCTCAATCCTCTTTGGTTTTCTATGTACGCAAAAACTGACTATTGCATTCATAAATGGAGAACCCTACATATGCTTGCTAAATACATGTTTAAGACAATATTTTTCCTGTTAATGAGGACAAGATCTCGATATGTATTAACTGGACAAGATTTAATAGGTATTTAATTAAATTGAAAGATATCAACATTTATTAACTGAGCAAAAGTATGTAACGTATAAAAATTATAAAAAAAGTCCAACTGTCCACGAAACATTTTTTAGTCCACGAATTACACTATTTTCTTTATTGTTATGAGTACTAAACATTTTATTAAGAGTCACATAAAACATTTCATCTAATTTTCAAGTGAATACAAAGGCTTATCAAATTTCGATCTCCAACCCTTCCAACCCTTTCCTTATTGGGACACCTATTTTAAAATCCTGGGAGATTTCTAATTCCTTTGAATTTATCAATTTCTTTTCCTATGGAGTGGTTTCCATTTCTATGAAATATTTATCTATTATTCCATTGTTACTTCACATAGAAACTATGATCACTGGAAATTATTACTTCTTTTCACTTAAACTTGCACATAGATTGGATGCATGATAATCCGATGTAGTTCTCAACTTTTATATACAAATTATGTTTTTTTGCAATCTAACTTATACATTATAATGATATAGTATGTCAGATTACTGATTTGTTTCTGGGTTCACTCAACAAATTATTGCTTGCATAGATAAATATGATGTCAAAGCAATTATGAGTACTCATAGTCATTTATTCAATTTTTACATTCTACAGATCTCATTATACAAGGAGTATAATTTGGAACATTGTGCTCTACTTGGTTAACTTTAAAGTGCACAATGTTGGACCTTCACATCATATCACTGAAATCTAGAAGGTTTCATTGGTTGGTAATATTGTTGAAGGCTTCACTGGCTGGTAATATTTTTGTATATTTAGCTAATTCTATATCAACAAATGCCCCTTTCGAATCCCTAATTTGTATTGACTACTCTACACAAACAAATTTCAACATAACTGAAAAATTACTTATGTAAACCAGAGATGCTTCCTATAATTGTTACTCACCTATAATCAAGATACATTTGAATCTATGGAGGCAACCTTCTTTACACCTTTAACAAGGATTTGTTCAAGCCTCACTGCATATGACATGGATTCCCTCTCCCATCACTAATATTCCAAAGTTTTGATCGTTAAAAATTCTACCTCTCTTCACAGTTTACAAATAAGCAGTGTCTTACATCACCCCTTCTAACAAATCTGTAGCTGACACACAGTGGAAAAACATATTCACTAAACAAAATAAAAATATGTCGATTATTATAACACTACCAAAGAGAAAAATATTATCATTGGTATACTAATAATACCTAAGTTAGGAAATTGGTCACCATCTTAGTCTTAGTGTTAACAACTATCATAGTTTTGGAAACTACGGGTGGTTGAGTTATTTAATCAGGCACACAACTATCAACTATTTCCTTGGTCTACTAATTCAATTGCTCTCATGTCACCTCCTCTGTGTGCATTTTTAAAGCTCAATGACTTGACACTCATATCAAAAAAATATTAGACTTGACAATTGACAAAGTTGAGTTGCTAACATTTGATTCCTCACACCAATCTCATCTCAAGTTGGCACAAGTCTTGTTCATCAATGGTCACCCTTTCATTAGAGAGTTCACGACCATTTGACCTATGTCACAACATTAAAAACATATTTGTGCTAAGTGAAGCACTAATAATGTGTTGTTTCCAAGAGTATACTCATGGTTACACAAAAATGCCATAACATTTTAAATATCACATTTTATCATTGTTATCTCTCTCCTCAAGATTTCAATCACCATTGTCTCTCCCATGGATAGCGTGGTCCAGTTAGATGGTGTTACTAACTATATATACTCCTTTAATTCATTAGAAAGTCTCTCCTCGGTCAAACTTCTTTGGAGCGTTTTAACCTTGCTAAAGCAATGTAATATTATCCTAAATAAATACAGATCGAATCTTGTGAAAATAAGGATTTTCTAAATAAATACAGATTGAATCTTGTGCAAAGAAATGTTTTCTACATCACTTCTACATAGCATACATCTGTACCATAGGAAGCAACTTGAAAATATTATTGTCAAAAACATGGTTATGCGTCATATCGATTATGTATTCAAAGTGTTTATATATAATTTTACCAAAAATAACCAACTCACACAAAGAAATGTTGGAGACATTGCCAATTCATTGAAAACCTCAATTCTGTTCCATCCATGTGAAATCACTTGAAGGAATTAGACCCTATCTTGTGAGATATTGTCCCACCTATTGAGATTCAATCTTCTTGTGCTTAAGGACTTTTTATGGGCCATATAACAGGTAATAAACATTTGTCCAACTTCAAACTCCCTCAAAGATCCCTTTTTGTCAAAATTCCTTATAATTCTTCCCTCATCCTTGTATAGAGTTTCCAAGGCCTTTATTTGTTCTTCCTCCAATGCTACTGATTGCTAATATGTGATTCAACGCTAAAAGTTACTCCTCTCTCAAGGCACTAGTTTCCAATGTAATGTTTATAATTTCCAAATGCATGAGAAACACATATTTACCATAAACCTGGGCATACGAGGAAGTCTATGTACTTGTCTTGGGAGAGTATACATCAACTTGTCTTGTCAATCCCTTTGATTTTCAGCAATGGTCTTCTTTCACCAGATTCTTGTTTGTCGATCCCTTTGACTTTTAGCAATGGCTTCTTTCACCATATTTTACTTAGTGGATTCAGCAAGGTCATTATCTCGGGGATAGTTATTTGAAAACAACCCTACCGTACTATTATTGACACGAACACTAAGCCATTCTCTGTAATCATCTTAATAGGAAGACTGAATCTCTATAGGATGTTTTCTTCAAGGAAGTCCAAAATATCACATAATGCCTAAACGCCTATCAATGTACTTATGAATCAGGAAAAACATATTAACATATTGATTTTACACACATTTACAAGATAAATTGATAAATAAACAATGCAATGCTTAAATGTTAATATATATTAATTTACACTTTTAAATAATAAAGAACAACTAATCCACTTATTTATGTGGATTATGTTTGACCTACTTTCAAATACAAGCCTGCCTTTTTATAAATAGTAAGTCAAAAATCTATACTTAGATAAAGTGGTTTGTGAAGAAGATAAAATCTCCTCACATCCAAGTACAAATTACATAGAACGGTTCACACATCAAGATGCGAAGCATTCAATTCTTTGCTTAGACATGGTCATCTTTATCTAGCGATCCTTATGGAGAAAATAAGTTTTGTCCATCTTCCGATGGCTCATACTACTCACATCATATATAATAGTTCTTGTATCATCCATGAACATATGAATATTTACATAAAAGTTGAATCCATCGTGTGAAAATCAATCAAATCATAGACTAAGCTATACTACAACTATAAGTTGACACCCTAAGTTCGATGGACTGGGGGACATAAGTATGTCAACCTCAATTTCTGGAGTTATTAGCACTCAACAAAAAGAAAAGACAAGTGGCAATGGTTATACTTATTTCTCTTTGCATTTCTATATCTTCTTACGTGACATCTTTGCTCAACACTAAACATCCATAAAAATATTATCCTTATTCTAAATCATTTGTGGTCCAAATGTCTAAAATGATAATGATAATGAGTTAAAGGAGCAATATAGGAAATTGGAGCTAGAATTATTTCAAGATACTAACATAGAGATGGAAGTTAGAAGTCGATTGTGATGTTTCAAATCTTCAATTTGTTGGAAGACTTCAATTTGTTTGAAGATATTAGGATGACGCTAAAATCTAATTGTGATGTTACAAAGCTAGAATTGATTTTCATGGAAGAAGTTGATGATGTTACAAAACTATAATTGTTCATGAAAGAAGTTGGCATAGAGGAGGAAGGCCAACATATGACCACAACACAATTCTATCATGTGCCCATGTTAAAGGTTAAGGTAATTTTTTTGGAACTAGCATGACCAGTCTTAAACTCAATTATCTTTCAATTAAAAAACACATATAATTTTTTTTTCCATAAATCTATAAAGTGGAGTTGGTGAATTACATGGCCAATTAAAATTTCACATTCAAAATATAGAGTGTTAAATTGATATACGTTTTTTCATAAATCTATTAAGTGGAGTTGGTGCTTTACACGACCAATCAAAACTACACATCCAAAATATAAAGGATGAATGGATATGTAGATGTAGAAACTACTCATTAGAACTAGGAAGAAATTTAAAAGTTGCAATGTCCATCTCTAATTGTTTGGCATTAGGTGCTAAGAGTAAGTTAAATTTGGAATCCTAAGACATTCATAAAAGCATAATGTTAGCATTGTTTTTCCTGGTCACATAGGAGGTTAGAGATTTCATACTCTTAAAAGGGTTAGAATAGTTGAATTTCTAGTCAAATATGGTAAATCAAGATAAACCACCACAAAATAACCTTGAAGTGTGTAAAAAAAAGAAAAAGGGTTTTAACCATAAAGTTTGATGGGTGAGTTGGAAACATGAAGGTTTTGGGAATTAGTTCAGGTTGGAATCTTCACCATCATTAGAATGAGAGTTGCCATAGATGGGTAAAATTGATAAGTTGACATTTATTTACATTTAACATAGATTTTGTATAAATCGTAAATTCTACTCGTTCTTTTAATTAGAACATATTTATAATAACATTTAAATTTTTAACAGCCAAATTTAATTCATGGATTGATTTTCCATTTAAAAAAGATTTAGTTTTCATTTTTTTCTAAGTTGATTGAACTAGATTCTACATGATAAAAACATTTTTCTATAAACATAAAATTATAAAAAAAAATATAATTTAGATATTTTTAAAAAATATGACAGAGATTTTATGGTTGGAAATTAAATAATTAGTAACAATTTGAATATTTTAAAAAAATATGACACATTTTATTGTTATAAATATAATATATATAAATAAAGGGGAGGACAAACCACATCTTAAGGAGACTACATTTATAGAGAGACAACCATAAAAATGTGACTCTACATATACATGCCAAAGGATAGTATTTTAACTCATGCCAAGGATCTCATTTCCAACAATGGTACTAGTGATAGGTTTGATGATTGATCATGTTTAAGATTTATTTTACCACAACAAACAGTTATAATATGAGGGGATCATGATTACACTTTTCCTATATTATGTCTCTATACCTTAAATTTGAGTGTTGTCACATAGGTTATCTATTATTCTAGAAGGGTTTGTTATAGTTAATCCTTTATTTTCCTTTCCTACAAATCCTGTAATTGATTTCCTCTGGGTACAAAACCAAGTCCACCCATTCATTTTTAGTTCTTTTTAAAGTCTTTTTTACCCTCTAACTACAAACTATCAAGGTATTATTGCACCTTCTTGGGGCATTTTGTAGTATATTCATTGCTAAGATTCTTCATGTATCATATCACGGGTAAATTCCAAGCCTAAATGATTGGATGGACAGCATACTAAGACGCAACCATGTTAAAAAATCTCCCAAATGATTGGATGGATAGCGTATGTGCAACGCAATCGAGGAAAAATAAAGTGACGAGGATAAGAAAGAGAGGTGGCCAGTTGTCATGGATGGATGAATACACATCGATGTATTCAATTCAAGGATAACATTCGATAGAATAGCTAGGCAGGTGGCATTGTTGTATTCGACCTAAGAACTGCCATGCAGCCTTTCATGGAAATAGATAAGAAATGAACGGTGAACCGAAACTTGAAAGCATTTTCATAACAAAGTATGTCGGCGTTTTCAGTCACACAGGTGACAGTAATCTGATCTGAAGTCTGTCGGCCTGACCAGTTGCACAGTAATCTGAACTGTGTCGTTCCATAATGCAATGTTACTATCGATAAATTACACATCTCCGGTACACATCTTAATGGTACCAAGAATCCTGATAAGTAAATAGTAGATATTTCAATTTGTACGATGGATGCTCAGAATCGTAAAAGGAAGCTTCACTTTCTGCTGTTTCCATGGCTGGCTCAGGGACACATAAATCCCTTCTTACAACTCTCTAAGGCTCTCGCAATCGATGGCCACACCATCTCTTTCCTCTCCACGCCTGTTAACATTTCCAGAATCAGGCCGTCCTTACAGCTTCAGGACTGGCCGGGACGGATCGATCTGCTAGAACTGCCATTACCGCCAACGGGAGGTCTGACTCCCGGGGCGGAATGCACCGCAGACATACCGGTAGAAATGGCGTTTCCCCTCAAGAAAGCAATGGACGGCATGGAGAAGCCGTTCCGAAGCCTGCTTGGACAACTCTCGCCAAATTATCTCGTCCACGACTTCGTGCAATATTGGGCACAGACCGCGGCTGCGGAGATGCACATTCCAGCAATTTATTTCTCTATCTTTGCTCCGGTGAGCTGCTGTTATGTCTTTCACCCGTCTAAATTGCGGAACCCAGAAATAACAGCCAAAGAGCTGGCCGATACGCCCCTCGGATTCCCGTCGTCCGCAATCTCGTTCAAGCTATTTGAAGCGCAGGATCTTTTAATTATGTATAGAGGAATACCTGGGCAAGTTGCTCCAGCGTATCGCGTGACTAAATGCCTGGAAGGATGCGTAGCGGTAGCTGTGAAATCCTGCTTTGAAGATGAAGATAAATATATTCATTATTTCCAGGACGCCATTGGAGTCCCAGTGCTTTCTGTTGGCCCGCTCGTGTCCGCGGTGCAGCCCGTCACTGACGGTAGCGAGGGTTCAGATCTGCTGGAATGGTTGGATCGGCAGAGGCCGTCATCGGTGGTGTTTGTGTCGTTCGGCAGTGAGGCGTTCCTGTCGAGATATCAAGCTCGCGAGCTGGCGATTGGCTTGGAGGAGAGCGGATTCCCTTTCCTCTGGTCGCTGCGTGATCCGCAGTTCTTGGACGACTATCGGGAGCTCCTTCCCGACGGATTCGAGAATCGAACCCGAGACCGGGGACTGGTCGTCCAAGGGTGGGTGCCACAGGTGCGGATTTTGTCGCACCCGTCTGTGGGTGGGTTTCTGAGCCACGGAGGGTGGAGCTCCGCCGTGGAGGCGCTGAGCTACGGATTGCCCCTCATCCTCCTGCCCAGAAGGCTTGAGCAGGGCTTGAATGCCCGCCAAATAACAACGGAATTGAAAGCAGGATTGGAGGTTGAAAGAGGAGACGATGGCTCTTTCAGCAGAGAAAGCATATGTAAAGCAGTGAAAATGGTAATGGCGGGAGAGGAGGGGAAGAGCATGAGATCGAAGGCAGTGGAGGCCGGAGATATTGTAATGGCCAATATTGGGCGGCAGCAGAGTTACATCCATGACTTCATCAAACAGTTGACACAAACAAACTACACCGAGAATTAAATGAGGTGAAACTGTGCTTTTGTTAGCTTTAAGTATAAAGGTCTGCCAGTTGTAATTGGATATGGTGTTTCCAAAAAAAAATTGGGTTGAAGCTTTGTTTTGTTTTTCCAAAAGTCTTTCAAATAATGTTGGAAAACGCTGTAGTTTTTTCTAAAACTCTTTCATAAAACGCTTTGTTTCCAGTGGGCTTATAGTCGAACTCTCGAATTGTTACATTCACACATACTCGCTTGCACGCAACTGTAGATCGAACCTCAGGAATATGGTAGATTTCCTTGGGTGCTCTGTGAGAGTCTTTGGTGGTTTTGTGTTGTTGGGCTTTGTTTGTGTTTCTTGGCGTTACTTTTTTGTCGTGTTTTTGTGGACGCTTCATAGAGCTGTTCTTTGGACGTTCTTTATAAAGCTGCTGCTCCTTTAGCTTTACTGATGCTACTAATAATAGAGCACTTTTGGATAACATCTCTATTTCTTCATTTAATTTTTATATACATGATTGAAAGAAATAGAAGCAAACTGTTTGATCTATCTCTCGATTATCTTAAGCCATGCCTATAGATAGAGAGCTATTTTATTATTTTCTACTTCAATTCCATTTGTTATAAATTTTATGGAGTGATGTTATAAATTTTATAGACTGATTTTAGAGCCAGTATTAGGGCTTTGTCTGAATGGCAAGCTCACATAAAATATGATAGAAGATTTTTTAACAAATCTTGTGGAGATATATAAATTTTATGGACTGATTTTAGAGCGAGTATTAGAGCTTCAACAAATATAACAGATTTTATGGAGTGATTTTAGAGCTAATACTAGGGGTTTGCCAATGACAAGCTCACATAAAACTTCTTTCATATGATAGATTCTTTAACTAATGCTATAACTCACAAGGTCATCTTATGATTCTCGACCCTATTAATTGTTTAGCCCCAAGGGTCAGCTCAATTGGTAAGAAGAGGTCAAGGGTTCGAGCCTTGAGTCCTTTAGGGTTAGGCCTTCTGTGAGGATGACGGGCGGTTTACCAAGCCTATGCTTATACTATAACACCTTGAATTTGAGAAATAATAGTATGTATTGATACAATCTATATTATGACCATTAGCATGTGTTTCAACCATTCTAAAATAAACTTAAAAAAATACAAAATATAAAGATTTGGAATTATTGTTATTATTAATAATTCTTTGAGGTTTGAATCTACATAAATGTAGATTTAAAATTAATACAAAGAATAAAGATGGACCTGAGCATAAAAAAGGTTTCACACAACAAATACTTAATTAATTTATAAAAAAATTTATTATAATAAACTACATAAAGGGTATTAAGATAATATTTGTATAAATGGTCTCAACTTAAGATATAAGAAAAATTGTGTATTGTTTTAAATATTGTCTTTAAGCTAGTGCCTTAAACTATTGTCATAAATATAAGACAACAGTTTAAGACACTCGCTTAAAGACAATAATCAAGACAAAACAAAAAAAAATGTCCTAAGTTGAGACAATCTACAAAAGCATTGTCTCAAATATTGTCACAATACCCTCTCTATGTAATAGTGATATAATGCAAATAATTTTGATAGGGCATGGTGGAATTGAACCACCAATCCTTTGCATTATATAATGCAGATGCTCTACCATTGAGCTAGCACCCCGCAACTTCATATACAAGAAGAATATTTGTATTTTTTAGAGTTTTTTTAAACCAATGATCACAAGAAACGTATTTCACTCATTCATATGCAGTTCATGGAGATTGCAGTTATAACAACCATTCTTCTCAAAATCAATAGATAGTTTCATATATTCTATGTAAGAATTGGGAGAAAGGAGGTGGGCTTGGTTAGTGCCACTCAAAGTGGTCAATCAAAGCACGATGATTGGATTGATCAATCAATCAACTTAGATTTTCTACAATGTAAGAACAACCATCACATGTTGGTATTAAGCATGTTGTAACAAAACAATCATAACTCTTCATCTCATTTAAATTGAATCCTCTTAATACCTTTTGACTTGAGCCTAAATATTGAGTACTTGAGGAATATTTGACTATCAACCATGAAATTAATGTTTATGATTGAGAGGAGTGCACCATCTATTATAGCTTGGAATTGAAGTGCAACGAAATAAGATAGTAGAATACAATAGTTTGGCAAAAACTAAAAGAAAATGAAATAAGGGAATTCAAGATAACATGCAAATTTATTTGCATATTAAGCACCGATCAAAAAATTCCATCTAAAAGTTCAGATGCGATCAGAAAATCCTATCTAAAACTTGAAATTTTAAAATCTTAGTGCTAATTTTGATGAGTTCCACTAGAAGAAACCTACAAAAAAAGTGGCTCACTCCCCTCCAATATAACAAATATAGGATTTTCAAGTAGAAAATCATTTTCTAGAAATTTTGGCTAAGACACATAGTGTTAGAATGATGAAAATGTATGTAGTATGTAATTACTAAAAAACAAATTCAAGAGTAAAAAAATTCAATTACTACTTCGCCTATATTTAGAGCCTATTGTTTAGATTTTGAGTCAACCTCTCCAATATTTATAGCATGTGTTGTTTAGATTTTGAGTCAATCTATTTGCCAACCCAAACACAGATTTCCTATTGTCAATCCAAAATGTTCACATATTCAATCATTAAATCATATAAAGTGAATTTGAATATTTTAGTTACATGTAGTTAAACAAAGATTGAAATCCAAAATGAATTAATGCAAGAAATTGAAAATAAAATATCTACTTACATAATTTTCATTTCATCTCAAGTTAAACATGTAGACCAAAACAAAAATCTAAATCACCTTAAGTTAAAGTAGTTATTGTCGTACCTCCAAGCCATGGTTTATAATATATAGAAAAAAAAGAGAGGTTACTGCCAAATTATCATATAAGTTTTTAAAACATAGACTATTATTATAATTGGTATTAAGACATTAACCAACATCCTTCTGTAAAACAAAGGACATATTGGACTCGAACCATCAAAAACTTGAAGTAGAATATATTTCTCTTGAAATATATAGAATTAAAACTTTAGAAACACTACTTGTGAACAATTGATAATCTTTACTAACATCCTTCACTGTCCCTTTCTGGCTTGAGTAATCCTTTTTATTGCCAAGTGCATTCCAAAATAGCATTGATTCATTTCCTTATTTATGTGGTTTCAACTGCATGTTGGGTTGCAAACATATTCAACAATGAAAACATGTTAAGTAAGTATTCCAAAATAGCATCATAGGCCTAGGATTCTAAACCTATGAAATATAGATCACAAAAGAACACTTACAAGCAATTCTTGATATTCTTAACCAAACAAAATAGAATCTAGTCAAAGATAAAATAAACTATCCTAATATTTCAAAGGACAAATGATTGAATTTCATTGGAACAAAGTTATGTTTATTATAAGCTTTAATAAATGATAAGAGGAACGGCTCTTTGAAAATTCTATTACTTATGTATGCATTACCATTAATCATATGAAGCGTAATCAAAGTAAGAATAGTGTGCAATATTCATATCTCCTTTAAATTCATGCAACAATAGCTAGTATCATCCATTTCCTTATATTGAAAAATATGCACACACTTGAAACATAAGACAAAAACCAGGAATAGGTTGTCCTCTACATGTTCAATGAGTTAAATATCCAACATAATAATATCATATAAACATTGGGCAAAGGTGTTGGCCTTCTCTTTCAAATTTTCGATGAGATTTTATAGTTTGATGATGTAAATATATATTATCTTAGATGGTTTTGGACCTTTAAAGGAAGCAAGATATTATTTTTTATGATCATGGAACTTAACATGTCTAAAATAGATGGATGAGTCTATAATCCTCAACTATAATAGAAACGATGGTAGAAGTAGGAGCATATCACACTTATACTTGGGGTTGGTATTATTTGGCCCATGTTTTCACTCAATTCTAGGGGAGAAGCAATACTAAGAGTTGTGGTGCATGCAAAACTAGCAACCTTCGAAAGATAAATGTTTTCAACTCTAGCCCTAAAAATTTAGGCTTGGGATTCACCTCTTCCACCAATTGTTGAACCCTTCTCTTCTCTATGTATGTGAAATGTGGAGCTCCCAAGTGAAGCAAATATGTTGGAGCAAATTTGGTAAGGTTCCCAACAATAAGTTAATTTTTTTTATATTAGCACCAATATAACAATTTTGGGCTTTGTCATCTTAGCCAAGTTTGGATTTCACCTTCTCCTTTTCACATTGTGACAATGAAAAGATAAAATGCATGGTTGGACACATATACATCCGTACTTATCTCTCCAATTCTCACTACATATTGCCAGGAATGGAGTTGGAATCTTGAAATTTATACTCTATGATCACATACCTTCTTCTATAACTCAATCTAGACAGAGTAGAAATCCTTGAGTTCTCTGTTGATGCTCCTATTTTCCCAAAGAGGGATGTTGACAATACTCTTAAGGAGATTCAAAAATATTTTGTAAGTCACATGTACTGAAGGAAAGGAGACCCAAGCTCTAAAAATTCTCATCTACTTCCCATCCTTATATTTTTGAGAAAGCTTTATCCATACCTTAAAGTATATTAGACTACAACATGCAACTTGAGGGTTCCTCTCGCGCAACTTTAGATCTATTCCTAGCAGGATACATATGAGGATTGATAGTCATTTTCCAAGTGAGAACTCCACTTGCAAAATCTATATTTGGGAAACTAAGTATGAGGATCATTACTTTTCAAATTGATTCTTTATTATGATATTGTTAGTCTGTAACACGATTTTTTTAGATATATCAATAAATTATTAGGGACTTTTGTTAAATGTGAGGACCATAAATGTCTTTCCCTTTTCATTCAAGAGATGAGCCTACATCTTCAACAACCATCCTCAAAGGAAGGTTTTTCATTGTTGCAATCCCTAAACTCATCACTTCTACTTTCAATGACTAGATGGTTCTTCTCACAAGACACCTTATCTCCAAATTTCCACTAAGAGACCAACTAACTAGCCACCACAGACTTCAAAGACCCCATTGTATAACCAACCAAAACATCACCAACTTTTCCTTATTCTCCGATGTTAGTAAAGTTATGGGGTAGCATTGTAGTAAACCATATCTCCCCTTGTAATTGTTATAGGGATTCTTATTACATATTCATAATTATTAACTACTTTAAATTAATACAGTACATAATTATTATTAATATTAGAATAATTACATATTAATTCAATACTTGCACGTGCTTAAAATTTAACTTCTAAAAAATACAAATGGGATAGAAAACATTAAGAAACACCCAAACTAAACACACCTAAGTATAGAAAAAGTAACAACATTTTGTAACAAATAGAGGATCATCTATTAAAGGTTTGTTGCAAATTAATAAAGGGGTGAATAATGACTCATAGAAAATACTTTGATAAATTTACTAATGCGTTTAGCCTTCTTCTTTTGTACTGTTGAAGGTGGAATTTGTGTTTTCTTTCTATCCATCAAGGACCAAAATTTTTCCTCATTTGGCTCTCAACTAGTCCAAATCCATGCAAAAACTAACTCATTGTTGATTCTAACAAAAGGCTATTAATTTCATACTATCTTCAAAATGTGGGATGCCAATAACACTTTATAAAGTCACACAATGAACACAATAATTGGATGCAATATCAATTGAAACTCGTGGAATTCACCTCAGATCCAAAAAATAGATATTATGAATCTTTATTAGGTTAAATTCCATAGATATATGGAGAAAACACTTCGTTGGATTTGCTTGGGTAACGATTCAAGGATTCAAGTTGAATGAAGGATCCAAAGGCTCCTACAAAGGCTGCTACACCAATTGGTTCAAAATATACCATGCAAACCTATCCAAACTTACCATGAGTGCTCCACGCAGGTTGAACAATACTCCAAACAAGGCATGAATGGAGAAAAGGTAAATCACCTTACTATTGGGATTTTGTTTCATACACATGAGTCCTTAATGCAGATCAAACCATAATTTTTTAAGGCTTTTACGACTATTGTTTATACTTTTGGAACCTTTCCTACTTGAAAATCCTATATCAAATTTGTATATTGTTGTTTTAGGGTCACAATGCACTAAAAAACCCTCCATATAGTTTGTAAATGAGAATTGGGGACTCTTACCCATCCAAATAGCTTGTAAATGAGAATTGAGGAGTCTTACCATGCCCACTCATGCAAATATTTGGAGTTTTAACCATAAAAATTGGCCCAGAACTCACCAAATCTAGTTTTATGTTGTTGTTCATCACCTTTTAGGACTGAAACATGCCTGGAAATGTATTTCAACCCTCAGATTAAGCCCATATTCAAATATAATGACTTTTTATTGCTAATTTATAGTCTAAAAAGAGCCTAGATTGGAGGACCAAGGTTGTTTGATGGGGGAGAAATGCACAAAGGTGCCCAACATGTTGAAGTAGAGTTGATTCTTCTCCTTTTTTTTACTGTCAAATATGGTTGTTTGTTCCTAGATTTAGAAACTAGGGATGTTCATGGGGAGAGGAATGCCAAACATTTCTTCTTGAAATCTAAAATTGAAGAGATCTACAAACATACTTGGAGTGCTAATGTGAAGCTATGAAAGTTGTGCAGTATTTGATCCAAAGGGGCATAGGATTAGGTTAATATGAAACTCCATCACACATATATATCAATATTTTTCTAAATTCAATTAGATGAAAATATATGCATTCATAAGACTAAATTAGGGTTTATATTGGTGAGAATTTACTTAAATCAGGAGATGTTAGGTAGTTAGAAAAGATTATTTGTGGACTTTGTGGTAACAACTAGTCCATGGTTGAGAGGTTGTGCTTTACATGTAGGTACCCATTTCAAATGACATGTTTAAATAAATTTGAAGATCCTTTGCAAAATATCAAAATAATAACCCCATGATGCTTATGGAATTTTTGCAATTACAAGGTTTTTGAGAGTTGGAAGCATAACAAAGCCTTTTAGTAGCTCTATAAAGTGTATCCGATCCATATTGTTGAGCAAATCATAAAAAATAAAATATTACTAAGGTTTATCATGTTCAAGATACGACAGGGCATTAACCTTGCATTGGGGTTCAGAAGAAATCACCTACCAAATTTCTCATATGTGACTTGCTTAGAAATTTCACTAAGTGCATTCCAACTGATTCATTTCCTTCTTTCTATGCTTTCAACTGCATGTTGGGCTGCACGCATATTCAACAAAGAAAAAAATTTAAGTATTTCAACATAGCATCATAGGAATATGATTCTAAACCTATGAAATATAGATCACAAAAGAGCTTTTACAAGCAATTCTTAAAAGTCTTAACCAAACAAAATAGAAATTAGTCAAAGATGAAATAAACTATCATAATATCTCAAAGGACACATGATTGAATTTCATTGGAACAAAGGTATGTTTATTATAATCTTGAATAGATGATAAGAGAAATGGCTCTTTGAAAATACTATTACTTATATTTGCACTCCCATTAATCGCATCAAGCGTAATCAAAGTAAGAATAGTGTGCAGTCTTTAAATCTTCTTTAAATTCATGCAAGAGTAGCTAGTCTTATCAATTTCCTTGTATTGAAAAACATGCGCACACTTGAAACATAAGACAAAAACCAGGCATAGGTTGTCCCCTACAGGTTCAATGCGTTAAATATCCAACATAATAACATCATACAAACGTTGGGAAAAGGTGTTGGCATTCTCTTTCATATTTCCAATGAAATTTTATTGAAACGTTGGGAAAAGGTGTTGGCATTCTCTTCCATATTTCCAATGAAATTTTATTGTTTGATGATGTAAAGATATATATTATCTCACACATTTGTGGACCTTTAAAGGAAGCTATATATTTGTATTCATTTTTATTTTTTTTAAATGATCATGGCACTTAGCATCTCTAAAATAGATGCATCCTCTACAATCCTCACCTATAATAGAAATGATGTTAGAAGTAGGAGAATCTCACACTCATACTTGGGGTTGGTATTATTTGGCCCATGTTTTCACTCGATTCTAAAGGGAGAAGAAATATTGAGAGTCATGTTGCATGAAAAACTAACAACCTTTACAAGATAAATGTTTTCAAATCTAGCTCTAAAACTTTAGGCCTGGTATTCACCTCTTCCACATTTTGTTGAACCCTTCTCTTCTTTATGCATGTGAAATGCAGAGATCCCAACTGAAGAAAATAGGTTGGAGAGCCTTTGGTAAGGTTCCCATCACTAAGTTAAAAAATGTTTTATATTAGCACCAATATAACAATTTTCACCTTTTCCTCACTTTAATTCCTTTTCACATTGTGACCATGACAAGATAAAATGGATGGTTGACCACAAATATCTCTCCGTACTTATCTCTCCAATGATCACTACATCTTGCTAGCAATGGAGTTGGAAGCTAGAAATCACTAGTCTAGGATCACATACCTTCTTCTACAACTCAATCTAGATAGAGTAGCACCCCCCGAGTTCTCAGTTGATGGTCCTATTTTCCAAAAGAGGGGCGTTGAAATTACTATTAAGAATATTCAAAAATATTTTTAAAGTCACATGTACTGAAGGAAAGGAGACCTAAGCTCCAAAAATTCTCATTTACTTCCACTTCTTACATTTTCAAGAAAGATTCTTCCACACCTTAAAGTATATTAGATTGCAATGTGCAGCTTGAGGGTGCCCCTGGAACAACTTTATACATATTTCCATCAGGATACATATGAGGATTGATAATCATTTCCCAAGTGAGAACTTCACTTGCAGAATCTATATTTGGGAAACTAAGTATGAGGATCATTGATTTTCATATGACCTCTTTATTATGAGATTCTTAGCTGGTAACACTATTTTCTTAGAGATATAAATAAATTATTGAGGATTTTTGTTAAATGTGAGGACTGTTGACACAAACCTAGCAAAAAAAACCAGTCAACAAGGGTTCCCACTCTGTCAACAACCAAACCCCTGCAATCTCCTTGAGCACCAGCCTAGACAAGTTTTACCCCGTCTGACAACACCCACAGAGCTGATGAAGTCTCAACCTAGATGTTTGAGGGAGAGATGACAGAACCAAGTTTCCACATAATAGGGGAGAGGACACTGTGAAATCAACTTAGCAGCTTAACACAACATTAATAGATCATTTGACTTATGCATTCACATAACCATTCATTATCATCCTTCAACAAATCACATTATTCAATCATAACTATAGTAAACATATTGATGTGTAAACATATCCAACAAGATAACATCATTTAAAATAGGGAAACATCACATCATATATCCATCTCACAGATTCACATAACATTCATCATTGAGTCGTAGAAAATAGTAAAACAGTAAAACAGAGAAGAACAAAGAGATTCAAATCGATTTTCATCTTGTCATATTACTTCCACAGAAAATCACAGTTCACAAATTGACAGATGTCAGTTAGATACTCAAAGATATTCTTCACTCAGCTTCGATTCTTCACACTTACAAAAGATATATATATCTAACACTTGCGAATCAACATCTACTTATAGTCTTGTGCCTTTACATTCAAGGTCCACTTAGACAACTTCTAACCGATTCTTAACCGATTCTACCAAATAATGACCAATATCCACAAAAGATGGTCCAAGACTACAAAATGTGACACAAAATATATAAAATATTCTATTCTCTGTCTTGCGCGCCATCTTCCACTTGCGCGGTATCTTTGAGCTTTCATAGCATCTGCGATGATGCTCATCTCACTTATGCCAAACCCCTGGCCAACAAGCCCCCAACAAAATATTGTGGCTCGCCCTTGAGCCACACTAGGTGGGCATGGATACTCAGTAATCTTGATCTTGAAATATTCATACTGCTAAGTAATCTCCTTAACCTGTTATTTAAGTCTGTCCGCTATCTTCTGGCTCACTGTTAGACATTGGTGTTATAGCTCAAAATGACACATCTCTTCCTGTCACCACTTTCCTATGTTTTCGTCGCATGTTGACACTTCCATGACGACACTTCATGAAAGTCACTGAATGTCACTGAAAAAACACCTAAATTGGAGGACCTATATATTGAGTTTTGTAACTACGTTTGACCTCATCTCTACACCGTTGGAAAGGTATCTGTGTTAGCTAAAACTTTCTAGAAGACACCAAAGTCTGAAAATTTCCACAAGTACCCTAAAAATGAGTTTTTTTGATGTGTACGTGAGCTTCCTTAAGGAAACCCGCGTACGTATGCGACTGTCTATATATAATACCCGCGTATGCCTCCAAAAAATGTCAAAAAAATATGAATTTTGAAATTTGGATAGTTTGGGTAGTTTGAATATTTATGCAACTGACTCCTTTAGTTGTAACTACTTTGTCTTCGACCCTAACTCTTCATAAAGCATATAAATAGAGGTAGGGAGGTCCATGAGCGGGGACTTGAATCTTTGCATTGTTATGGTGGAGGATTTGGAGCTCTCTTTGCCCACACATTTTCCCTAGAAGGATTCTCCTTGTGTTGCAAAGTTTGTAGGTTGAGTTCCTTGGAGAAGAGAAGCAGTAGAACCAGATCAAGGTTTTGTGAGGTGTCGAACTTGAAGAGAAGGTATACTTGTACTTGTTTTCAAGATTAATAAAGATGTGATGTCCTTCTTCTTCCCAAATTATTGTTCAATGTTTGATTGAATATTTGTTTATGATCATATGATGATGTTAGTCAGATCATTATTTCATGTTTATTTGATTATCATTTCTTTATATGTGGTCATATTGGTTTGAGGAAGGTATAATTTGTTTTGCAGGTCTCTTGGAGCAAGAGGAGCGAGAGGAGCAAGAAGAGGATTGAAGAGCTGCTTGGATCAACCTTCATTTGGCTAAGGTATGAACCATTCTAATCTATAAATCTTGTTTATATTTTCTTACAGAACTATTTGCATCCACCTTTCAACCCTAGTATGTTGATGGCCTCTTAAACCCTAGCCATAGGAAACTTTCCTTTACAACAGTACTGGCGACTCCACTGGGGAGGGCCTTGTCTGTTTGAGGTTTCTCTGTCTTTCTTTCAGTCTTTTGCATTGTTTCAGGTCCTTCTTTCCACTTAGGAACACTTTATAATTCTGACAGCATACTGCCCCTACCTTCCTAAGGCATTTTTTGACCTTTATTGGGATTTTTTCCACCCATATGCGAGTTGCAGACTGAACAATCGCATGTTTGGTTTGGTACACATGACTTTTTATACTGTCAAACCCTGTATGATACATGACTTGTCAGTGGTACAACCCACATGTGCTTGTAGACACCACTTGCTATACTGTCAACCCGCGTATGACACACGACCTGTTAGTAGTGAAACTCGCGTATGACACGCGACCTGTCAGTAGTGAAACTCGCGTATGCCCCTTCAAACAATGTTTTTTCCTCTTTTGTTTGAAGGTTGTTTGGTAGGTATTTTGCTTTCCTCTGCAAGTGCATGACTCCAAGGAGTTAGTGTTATCCTTTTTGGTTGTTCTTTATCTATGTGGTAAGCCTTTTTATAGCATTAGGGTTTCTCTTTGCTCATTCCCCCTACCCCCTTTTCTTTGTTTGTGTTTTGGCTTATGTTTCTGGTCAGCCTATGTTAGTGATCTTTGTCTGAGTTCAGAAGCTTGTTGGTGTTTGTTTCCTTCTTCTTTTGTTGGTTAACTTCACCATGCCAAAATAGTTGACTTGTCTCTTATGCAAGTTTTCCTTCCAAGTAGGGTTTATACTGATTTTAGTTCATTCTAGAGTCTGTTTGGTGGTTGTATAGCAGAGTTCCTTTTGCTTTGTTCTTGTTATCTGCATACTTTTGTTTGTAGGTAGTTTTTCTTTTCCATTTATAAAAGAAAAATAAAAAGAACATATAGTGTTTTAATATGCATGTAGATTAGGGTTTTGTCTTTAATGCACTGCATATCATTATTTTTGAAAAAATAAAAATAAATTGTTCTTTTGTGGCTTTCATTTTTCTGTTTGAAAAAGAAAGAGAATAGTTATTGCTTTTTTTCATTTCATTTCTCTTTGTTTAGTCATTTCGTCTAAACTTTGAGTCAAAATGCCACACAAGTTTCACACCATTTACCATCTGACTAAAAACAACCCTTAAAATAAACGATATAATTTAAAAATTAGTAGTAAGTTTTATTTTATAGGGTCATACACCAACTAGCTCAGGCTAGACTTGTGGGATAGGGAGTTTAAACTTCCCACAAGTGTTAAAATTTTAGACGTAGTTGGCCAATCTCTAGGTAAACCCTTTTCTATGTTGATTGTATCTGGGAAGCTCCTCTCAAACGGGAGTTAAGCACGAGGCCACGTGGAGACTTGGACTGAGGAGATAACCCTTAGGATCCTTGTCAAAGCGTAGACCAAGGTTTTTTCACATCTAGGGATTCTGTCTTAGACAAAGTTTCGGGCTTTGCTACCCTGCCCATACGTACGAACCAGGCTTGCCACTGTCCCCCTAGACTGTCAATATAGTTAAGGTAGGCTTTAGTCTCTTTGACATCTACGGTTCATACACAGGCACACCGGAAGGCTATTTCTAGTTGACCTTGGATGGGATTGGAAGGTAACCCTAGTAGAAGGTGTGGGAGGGTGGTGGGCACGGGGGCTTCACTTATTGACCAATATCCTATCACGTTAGTTCATATTGTGGGTTTTAAAATTATCAAAAATTGAACCAATATATTGCAAGTATTAGGGGGGATGAGGGGTTTAAGGTGGGGGTGGGTAAGGTGGTTTAGAAGGATTGACGTATAAAAAGGGGTGGAGAGGATGTTTTAAGTATTGGGAGGGGGTTTCATCAAAAAGAATTTGGGGCAATATCTCTGGAAATTAAGGGTATTCTTTAATATCCCACGATCGCACGTGCTATGTGAGAGAGGTTCACTAAGTGAAGTCCCCGTGGTGGTGGGTGATTCCTCCGCTTGTGCCTAAGAACATCTACAAGGACGCCAAGTAACTATCTATCAGCTTTCTTTTGGAAAGCATATCTTATACCTATTTGTCTATTTGGCTTTAGGAATTTTTAGTGAGTTCTATGTGGTTTCTCTATACTTAGTTTTCCTTTAGGTGTGTGCTTCGTAATTTTGGTTTCCTATCAACCTCAGACTTTGTCTCCTAGTTTGAAACTATGTCTAACACCCCTTTGAACACCAACCAAGAGATCCCCATGTTGGGAACTCCTTGTACTATTCCTCTCATGGTGAATGTTGGTGTTCCCTTGATGGGCACCCTGAATCCACCTAGATTCACCCTAGGGATACCGGTGTGGTTGTTTTCCAGTACTCCAACCGTCCTGAATGCTCCTGATGCTTCTCAAGTAAGCTCCTTATATCAAGGGCATCAAAACACGACTTCCCCTTCACCTGTAGTTGATTCTCCTCCTCCTTCTACCTCATGCGTTGAAAGTATTAATACTAGTAACCGACAATCTAAAAGGAGTAAAAGAAGAAGGAATAGGAAGAAGGAACATAAGCAAGGGGGAACCCATTCAATCTCTGCAAGTCAAGTTGAAACTCACCACCCAGCCTCTACAGTTCATGCTGGGGGAACCTATCCAAACTTTGCAGGTCATGTTGGATCTAAGCACTCAACCTCTACAAGTCAATTTGATCTTCACCATCCAGCCTCTATTGATCATGTTGGTGGGATCCTTCCAACTTGTCTAGGTCACGTTGGATCCAGTCACTAAACCTCTACAGTTCATGCTGAGGGCACCCATTCAACCTTTGATGTTCAAGTTGAACCTCCCCATCCAACCTCTCCAAGTCATGTTTGATCCATCCACCCAACCTCTAAAGTTCATGCTGGGGGCACACACTCCACTGCTGCAAAGCATGTTGATCCTAACCATTAAGCCTCTAATGTTCATGGTGGTGGTGCCCATCCAACCTCTGTAGGTCATGTTGGACCCAGTCTCTCAACCTCTGCAAGTCATGCAGGGGGAAGTCTCTCAGCCTTTGTGATTCATGCTGAAGACAATCCATCAGCCACTGTGAGTCATGTTGACACTGTTGAAAAGACTATCCGTTCAAAACACAAGCCCAAGTTTCCTTGTAAGCTTTGTGAGGGAGACCACCTTACTTATAAATGCCCTTCTATCGCGAAGGTGCGAAGAGTTTGGTTTCATGGTCATCCCATTTTTGAACATTCTGAAGCTTTTCAACAACCAACCTCTCTTAGTCAGGTTGGACCCAGTTACCCAGCCTCTGGTGGTCATGCTGGGGAAAAATATCAACCTCTGTAGATCATGTTAAGAACAAACAGTCAGCCACTGCTAGTCATGTTGACACCATTGATGAAACTGGTCGTTCGAAGTGAAAACTTAAGTTCCCTTGTAAGATATGCGAGGGAGATCATCTTACTCACCAGTGCCCTACTATTGCAGAGGTGCAAAGAGTGTGGTCCGAGACTCAAGAATTTCCTTCTCCTGAACAACCTATAGTTTTTCAACAACCTACTCAACCTTTGGTTGATCAAGTGGTCGAACCAATCTAAGATTTTGTCGATCCCACTCTTCTTTAGGAGAGTGATCCTGATGTGATTGAACCAATGTCATCTTTGGTCAATCCCACTCTCCCTTCAGAGAGTGAATTTCACGAAGTGGTTGAATCGATTCCATTGTTGATCAATCCCACTCTTCCTTTGGAGAGTGAAGTGTCTTCTAGTCGCATTTTATTCACTGCCAGTTTAAAACTTACTGAACAAGGGGGCACTGAAATCGCTTCGAATCAACCCCCACCAAGCTCTTGGATTGCTTCCTTTGATTGGTATAGCCTAGTTGAGCCATGCCTTCCTTATAATGCACCTTTCCAGATAAAGGTCAAAGTTGAACCATACATGGTTTCTTGTTGTATTGTTGATGAAGGAGCTTCAGTTAGTATCTTGTCTGCTTGTGCTTGGAGAGGCATGGGATCTCCCAGCCTTGTGTCAACTGCTAGTCAGTTATTGGTGTTTGATGGAATAACTTGTATAGCCTTGGGAATTATTTCTCAAACACCTGTTACTTTGGGTGGAAGACCATCTTAGTTGACTTCATGGTGATAGAAGACCCCTTGGAATTCAATATTCTCCTTGGACATGATTATGTCTATGCCATGCAAGCTGTGGTGTCAACATTCTTTCGGCTGATGTAATTTAATCATGGCGAAGAAATTGTCACTATCGATCAACTGGATTTTCTTGATCTGTCTCCTGACCCAACTACAGACCAGGTCTTTCCTTTATTGATTCCCAGTGTTTCTGTAGACACTACCTTGCCACAGGTGAGCTATGTGGCCTCATGTCCTTTGTGTTCAATTGCTACTGAGAAGCATCCTTTGTTTTCATGCTTACCTTCTCGAGACTTGGTCCCAACAGTTGAACAGGTGAGTCATCCTATACAGACTATGGAGTGTGCTTTCCACTTTGTTGATCCATTTGAAAGATTAGACATGTGTCCTATCTCAGATGATCTCCTTCGTTTGGGTGGAGTCTTCCTAGAGTCTTTGATACAGTCTGATCTTTTGTTGGATGTTGGTTCAGTTGTGCCTAAGTCTAACCTTGATTTTCCTAGTAATCATGACCTTTCTTCTTATGTTAGTCTTGTTGAGTCTTTTGACTCTTTATTTGAACAACAAGTCAGTGATCCTGATGAGTTTGATTTTTCTTATGAATTTTTCAACTCCTGTGATATTGAGTTTGTTCCTGCATACTCTATATCCCTTGTTGATTTTTTCTCTCCTTCTGAGGTTGATCTTATTGATTATAAATCCTCGGATCTTGGCACTATAGAGTCCTCTTTCATTGATTTTTCCTTGACTACATCTTTTGTAGAAGATAGCAAAGCCACATGTGTTTCTGCCAAAATGACCTGCATCAGATATTTTCTTCTGAATATGATTATGATGTTGTTGTTTCTTGGAGACAAGATTTTTAGTTGGATTCACAACTTTTTACTGGCCTTGTCTTGTTGTTTAAGTTGTAACTGCATTTCCATGTTCCCTGATCGTGCTTATGAGCATGATGTCGGCTTTCATGCTTTTAGCTCGTTGTATAAGCCCTCATCTATGTTCTCATCGTCGCTAAGGCTTGTATCATTTTTCCTTTGCAACTTGACACCCTTTACCTTGAGGAGACGTTCCCTGAGTGTCTTTACCTTGCTATTGTTCCTTGCATTATGCATAGGTTTGTTCCTCGTGCTTGGAACTAGTTTTGCTTGCCCCTGACACTTTTCTCCTCGCATTTAGAGCATTCTTCATGCTCTCCTTCAAGCTCGTTAAAAATAGTAAGGAGGCCGCGAGTTGAATTTTACGAACTCATTAAAACTTCATGGGAAAGATATTGAGTTTATTTAGGCCCAGTTCTGACTCCTCAAAATAGACTTGACTGCTGAGTAAACTTGTCCATTCAGGCTCGTTAAGAATATGTGAATGGGAATCCACATTTGTGGTAGGTTATCACTTTCTCAGACCATGTGGAATAATACGAGAAAGGAACACTCTCTTTTCTATGGAATTGAGAAGAGTATTCTTAGGCATAGGTTTATCACTTTTCTGGACCTGAGGGACTAAACTTATGGAAAAGGAACCCCCGATATGAGCTTAGTTTTCTCTTTTTTGTGCTCTGGATCCAAACATGAAAAAGATTTCGAGTGTACTTTATGTCTTTGTCATGCTCGTTAAACCATAAAGAACAAAGAATAAAGTTCATTGTTGTAAGCCCCATTTATCGTAATCAAATGGATCTTTCCGAGTGATCTTTCCTTCCTTCACACTCGTAAAACTCAGGCTATATGCTTCTTTTGAAGGAGCGTTGTGTAGGTGGTAATTTAACCTTTTCGTACGTTCCTAACTAAATACGAAAAAGGTGTGCCTTACTTCTTCAGAAGCTAAGAGAGTTCTTCTATGGTTTTTTTTATACTTTTTCGGCCTCAAGAGACTAAATTGTATGAAAAAGAACCCCCCTGAAGTCTTCTTTGGAGTTTTCAGACTCTCTAAACTATGAAAACACCGTTGAGAATGTACTAGTTCGGGATCGTAAAATCCACGAATCAGTTCTTTATCAAGTATTCTTCTGTCTCTTCTTCAAGCTTGCCAAAAATGAATATGGTCCCAAGTTTGCTTTCTTGGACTTGTTAAACCTTTACAAGAAAGAGGGGAAGGGAAGTTCATTCACATGTTTTTTTACATCATGGAATCAAGTCTTTTTTCCTTGAACAAAGCACCAGTTTTGGTTCTATCAACAGTTGGGTCCTAGTATTTTGGCCTTATCCCGATTCAAAGTTTCTTACTCCTCAGGTTGGTTTCTTTTCCAATTATATGGGGAATCTGTCAATGTCTCCTACATTGCATATTTTGGTCGTTGGTTATTTTTGTGTCAAAAGTTACCTAAGTCACTTTTTGTGTCATGCTCACTGTTCAAGGATTAAACCTTTGTTGGCCATTCTACAGTTTCCTTGACCTTTTGTGTCGGCCATTCCCTGGTATCAGTTCATTACATCATGTATTCGGCATTCCTTGTCGTGAAATTCAGTACCAATTATAGATCCAATTAGTCTCGGACTTACCTCATGTTGGATGATGAAGGATGCCTTAATGCCTTCCTTCCAGTGGATCTATTCCTATTGACTGCAACACCTCTTGCTCTGGGAATGCGATTTAGAGTTTATGACAGTACCTTGGGGATTGTAGTCATCAGTGGCAATTTCCCTCGCTATTGGGTAGTGGGAATACCTTAATGTCTCCTACTCAATGGATTCTTCAAGTGTGCAACTTCAATTCCTTATCATTACACTTGTTAGAATGTACTAGGTACCTTGGGGACCATTTTCATTAATGGTGGTTTCCCTCGCATTTTTTAATGGTTCTCATTATTGACCGGTAATCAAACGGTTTCCTCCATGTTCGACTTCAAATCCTTCATTCACATGGTTAGGATTCGTACCTTTTGGGTAGTTTGGATTGAAGACCTTGGGCTGACAATAGCATCATCATTTTTTCCTATTACCCAAGATGCGCAAGACCTTGTCACACTTTATATGACATTTTGCTGAGACATAGATCCACCTTGTATTTTTGTGGTTATGATCAATTGTTGAGCATGGATCCACCTTGTTCATTTGTGGCCATGACTCCTTTAGATTTGATATGGCGCCTTTTTGCATATTGAGTGACCATGATAGTTTCATCAGTTATACATATGTTGGATCCACCTGTATCTTTATGGCGATGTTTTGTATATTGACTTGTATGTCCCAGAGATCAATTTTTTCTGACATTTATCTCTATTTCAGGAATCTTTGCTCGAGCCTTTTGATCTTGGATTCTCTGTTGTCTCCATACTCAGTTGTTTCCTTTATAATTTATTTCAGCCATCGTCTTCCCCTCTAACCTCATACATTAGGGGGCATCTGTTATCGCTCAAAATGACACATCTCTTCCTATGACCACTTTCCTATGTTTTCATCGCATGTCGACACTTCCATGATGAGACTTCATGAAAGTCACTGGATGTCACTGAAAAAACACCTAACTTGGAGGACCTATATCTTGCATTTGTAACAACGTTTGACCTCATCTCTACAGCATTGGAAAGATATTTGTGTTAGCTAAAACTTTCCAGAAGACACCAAAGTCTGAAAATGTCCATAAATACCCTAAAAATGAGTTTTTTGATGTGTATGCAAGTTTCCTTAAGGAAACCCCCATACGTATGTGACTGTCTATATACAATACCCGCGTATGCCTCCAAAAAATGTCAAAAAAATACGAATTTTGAAATTTGGGTAGTTTGGGTAGTTATGCAACTGACTCCTTCAGTTGTAACTACTTTGTCTTCGACCCTAACTCTTCATAAAACATATAAATAGAGGTAGGGAGGTCCATGAGGGAGGACTTGAATCTTTGCATTGTTATGGTGGAGGATTTGGAGCTCTCTTTTCCCACACCTTTGCCCTAGAAACATTTTCCTTGTGTTGCATAGTTTGGAGGCTGAGTTCCTTGGAGAAGAGAAGCAGCAGAACCAGATCAAGGTTTCATGAGGTGCCGAACTTGAAGAGAAGGCATACTTGTACTTGTTTTCAAGATTAATAAAGATGTGATGTCCTTCTTCTTCCCAAATTATTGTTCAATGTTTGATTGAATATTTGTTTATGCTCATATGATGATGTTAGTCAGATCATTATTTCATGTTTATTTGATTATCATTTCTTTATATGTGGTCATATTGGTTTGAGGAAGGTATAATTTGTTTTGCAGGTCTCTTGGAGAAAGAGGAGTGGGAAGAGCAAGAAGAGGATTGAAGAGCTGCTTGGATCAACCTTCATTTGGCTAAGGTATGTACCATTCTAATATTTGAATATTTTTTATATTTGCTTGCAGAACTATTTGCATCCACCTTTCAACCCCAGTACGTTTATGGCCTCTTAAACCCTAGCCATAGGAAACTTTCCTTTACAACAACTGGGTGACTGGATGTTGAACCATCTTCTCAGAGATCTCCTTTTTTCCTTCCTTTCCTGCCTGTAACACAACAAGTGCCTTACCAGAAAACTACACGCCGATATCTTGGAACTCATCTAATTGGTCAGTCCACTTTTGATGACACTCTTCGGCCTTCCCAATGCGCTGCTAAAACTCCTTCCGCTCTATAGATCATGTTACCTAAACCATCAGTGGAATCAGTCTCAACGACATCTTCAATGTCGCTAGCTACCCTTCTAGTTCCTACAACTATGTGGTCAGTTGCGTTAGCTGTTCATCTTGCACTAGACTTCCCAAAAACTACATAGTCGCATCAGTCACTTTCTTTTCCTCTTGCTCCATCTCATCGAGTTGTGTTTCTAGATCTTCAATTTTACTCTTCCACATTTCTATTTTCTCTGGTGGCATGGCTGGTCCACCCAATCCTCCAAAATGTTGTTCTCACTCTACAATTTTGAAATAACGGCCCCAAGTCACTGTGCTCTTGCGACCACATCCAGCTTCGTGGTGCTCTCCAAAACATTCTGACAGGAATCCACAATTGTGTCTTCCAACTTTACGCAATTGTACCACAAATGTGCCTTCTCAACAACAAGGATATCTTGTTCCTTCTTGAGTTCCATGATTTCTTCGACACTCTTCTCCTTCAACTCCTCTTGCGCTTTCTTCAGTGTTTCAATTTCCTACGCTTTCTCTTACAACAACTTCTCCTTTGCTTGCTGCAATTTCTCAATCTCTTTTTGTGCTTTCTCCTCTTTTTCCTGGGACCACAAGAATTGATCGCTGATGTCTTTTTGTCTATCCACCAACTCCTGGTTGGCGACTCATTGCATGTGTACCAATGTCTATGTTGACAATGCGTTGATATCTAGTGAGATGTCCTCCAACTCCTGCAGCAAGGTATTCAAGTCCTCTCTTCCAACTTCAATCGCGGTGGGGAGAATTTGAACATTCCTAACACACGGCTCAGTGTTGATTGACACAAACCCCTACACACTCATACCTTCTGGTTCTCTCTTCAAGACAATATCATATCTTGAATCAGTTTTTTTTCTCACCTTTGTGAATCTCTCCTACACATATTATGTCATTTCCTTTGCTGTTGCATTAGTTGCATTGACAAGTTGGTTCAAATGTGCCTCCATTGCTCATGCGGTGCTACTACTCACACCGTACGCCATATGCCGCTTTGTCCTTAACTCTTTGAACATACGTTCTGCTTCAGGGTCTGTAGCTATCTTCGATAGTTCTTGGTTTGAATTGTGCTCACTCTGTGGGTCGGCCTTATGTACTAGATCAATAGGTGCATCCACCGGAGGTCCCATTGATACTTCCTCCAAACTAACTGGTTCCCACCATTCTGCAGGCCAATCATTAACCATCTCCTCCAACTCTGCGTCGGACAATTTGTATGGCATTGACAACGATTTCCTATTTGGGTCACACCATTCTTGTACATGAATGGCGTGTGCTCTGATTGCGAACCGCGCAATCCTTTGATACTTTCTTATGGCTTCATCAGATAACCTTGGAATGTTTATCGTTGACACTTGCAGTGCTTCCTAATAGATCCAAAATTGGATTCCACAAACTGTCAACCTTTCGGGTTCTTTTACCGACCATATATTCTGATACCAGGAACCCTTACATACTTTCATTGCTTCAATATCCATGCCTTGATATTCATCTGGGTCCATCCAAGCCACTAGAGCGATCAAGAAGAGTAACCAACTCTATGTGAAGGGTCTTTCGCATGCCTACACGACCACTCCATCCTCTGCTAACTGGTTCACGACAAAGAGTGACCAGTTAATTTGCATTCCTTGCACACACTGATCAGCACATGGAACCACCCTCGAGTTACATTGGACGAGGCGGTTCTTCCTGACCACCTTACTAGCCAAAATCCTTGCGCCAATGCACACCACTCAATAATTAATAATGTCGATAGAGTAAGCCCTCCTGTTGTGCTCTAAAGCATAGCACTTATTTAATGTCGGCACCAGATTCTTGTCATTGTCCTTTCCACAAAAGTACTGCGAGGGATCTGGCCCATCCTTCGGCAGCCCTGTTATTTCTGAAATCATCCCCACTATGAATTCAACCGACTTATCCAGGAAAAAGAATCCTCCATGGAAGCATGCCAAAATATGCTTCACAAACACATTTTCTTCAATCCACTGCCCAATGTGGGACATGTTTATCAAACCTAAGAGTCCAACACTATCGATCTCGTGCACCCAGTTGTTTGGAATGCACTCTATCGTCCCACCTTCGACTACTACCATTGGAATATAAGGTTCATTCAAAACATCCTCTAGTGCAAGAAATTCATTGTCCTCATATTTCATCTGCATCAGTGTAGTAATGATGTCAGAAGTGCATAACATCCCTTGTGGTATCGTCAACATCCTTATTTCATACTTCTGATTTTTTGTGGGTTTCTTGGGCTTCGTACTAGGTCTATTGGGAGGTGTATACCCATGGATGTCCTTAGTGGATAGCCCTGTGTGAGCTGCCAACTCCACAACTCTTGAGCTCAATGGTCCTTTTTGTGCAGTTGCTTCTTCCGTTGCCCTTGTAGATGTTCTACTCTGCCTCTTATGCAGCTCCAGAGATCTAGGCTTCTGAACCTTCTACTTCTTCTTCGGTATCGATGATGACCCTATCTACATATTGGTGATCTCTTCCGCGATGTTTACTGGTATGATTGGTGAATATCGTTCACTCAAAATATCTATTGTGAATGGGTCACTCTGCATGTCGTACCAATGCCTCGCAAGACTTAACAGTCACTCAACCTCATGACACTTAGGAACTCACTCAATCCACTCAGATTCACTTGGAAACTCGCTCTACAACTCTACAAAATGGTGTTTTAGAACCACGTCGAGCCCCTTCTTATAACATCAAATAGATCCCTACTCATCATTACCAAATCAACGCGATCATCATGACCAAATCCACCATTAACGACCCAAATCCACCGACGATCTTGTCAATCCAATAGTCGGAGCGGCCATAAATGTGCGTCACTTCAACAAGCGCCACCAATTAACTGTTTTTAATTGTCTTCATTTATTATTGATTTGACTCCTTGTGCATCCCTGTGGCTATCGCAACATGGCCTCCTAATTGTGCTACTGACTCCTACTCTTATGCATCCACTTCCCCTTGGTGTGCCACCCTTCCATCCATCATACTACCTACTTTTTTTTTCATTATACAGTGCCTCAACCATTCCACAGTTCTGGGCCCTTCCTATAAGGCTTTAGCCTACTACCATTCGCTAGCTTTGGAAGTATCACTCCATCTAACTATTGTAGTTGAACTGCACCTCCTTAATTAATGGAATTAACAATATATCGACCTAACCAATGGATCTGTAACTTACCTGGATGCTTCATGAACTTGTTGTCGTACAAAAGTACCAAATCTCCTTGCTGAAACTATTTTTTATTTATTTGGTGATCATGCCAAGCCTTCTATCGATCCTTCTTGATGCATTGATGAAAACCCACAATAAAGAGGCCTTCATCAAGATGAACTACTAGTCTAATCATTCTTCCAGTGATGCTTCATCATCCATTCCCATCGTTGTAGCAATGCATAGACTGGGAACAATGTATTCAATAGGCATGACAACCTATTTCCCGTACACCAAATTAAATGGTGTTTGTCCTGTCAATCTCTTGCAAGTGGTGCGATATGCCCACAATACTGCTGGAATCTTCAAATCCCAATCACCATGGTTTGCATTACATACCTTTGTAAGCACATGCTCCAACACTTTGTTGAATGCTTCCACTATCCCATTCTCTTGCATATGATATGGAGCAATCTTCTTTTGGTGTATCTGCAGCTCCTTTGTCAGTGCACTTACCATGTGATTGATGAAGTGACTTCCATGGTTGCTCATCAATATCCTTGGACATCCAAATCGAGTCACAATGTTGTTAAATAGGAACCTCATTGTTGTCACAGCGATGCAATCCATGACTGGTGTGGCCTCCACCCATCTTGTCAAATAGTCTGTCGCTCTAATCATATACCATGCACCCATTCACTTCCCAGGTGGGTTTATTTGTCCCTCAAAGTCCACGTCGCATTTATCAAATGGTTGCAACATCACCTGAGGTACTAGTGACATATCATCCCTCCTTGATGATTTTCTAGTTCGCTGATAGTCATCACAAATATGTGCATAATCTGTCACATCATTATGAAGAGTGGGCCACCAAATACCTATGCGAAGCACCTTCATCACAATAGTTTGTCCTTGATAATGTCCACCAGCAACTCCCGCATGGGCCTCTGCCAAAATATGCACTTTTTCATGTGGTAGGACACATCACCATAAAAAAATATTTTGTTCTAGTTTATATAGTTGTCCAGCAATCAACTGGAATTCTGAGGCCTTAACAAGTAACTGCTTCTTTTGACTTGTCGTAAGGTCCTCTGGTGTGGTTCCCGTTGCCAAAAACTGAATCATTTGATCATAGTAATCATCGACCATGTCGAATATGAACAACTGCGCATCTGGCAATCCATCTTTAATGTTTGTCAGCTCTTTGCCTATCTCAATTTGAGAAAAATGATTAGGGCCAACATTCAAGCGACCTAGATTCACAATTATCTCAAAATAAAACTCCTGAAAACGAAGTAGCCAATGACATATCTTCCCTCCCAACATAGGCTTATTGACTAGGTACTTCAAAGAAGAATGGTCTGTAAACATCTTGAAATGAATGCCAAATAGGTAATTCCTAAATTTCTTTAGTGCATATACCATCTCCAGACCTTCCCTTTCTATGGTCCTATTTTTTCTCTACGGATGACAACTTTCGACTAGCGAAAGCAATTGGGTGACCTAGATATCCCTCTCCTAGTTGCACAAGTACCACTCCCATCCCAATAGATGATGTATCCACATGAACATGGATCTCCTTGGTCCAATCAGGGAAAACTAGTATCGATGTGGAAGCCATATTGGCTTTCAGTGTGTCAAAAATTCCTTGACACTCTTGACTCCATACAAATGCTGCATCCTTCTTCAACAATTTTTCCATCGGTGCTATGATCGCAACATACCCTTGTATGAACTTGTGATAATACCCTGTGTGCCCCAACGTCGCTCTAAGCATCTTCGCATTTGTAGGTAGTGGTAAGCTCAAAATGAGCGCAATCTTTGCGGGGTCAACCAACACTTCTTACTTGCAAATGATGTGACCCAACAGCATCCCAAAAGGTGCACATAAAATACACTTCTTTGAATTTAGCGTGATCTGATGTTTTCGACATATTTCTAACATCAGTCATAGGTTTTCCAGATGGTATGTAATCAATCCATAGACTGTCCAATCATCCATATAGACTTGTAGTAACTTCTGAATAAAGTCCTTGAATGCAGCGACAACAACCCGGGAAAATATCACAGGTGCATTCTTCAACCCAAAAGGCATCATAGTGTACTGAAAAAAACCCCATTCAGTAACAAATGTTGTTTTATGTCGAACTTCTTTTGAAATACTTATATGGTGATATCCAAAAAATCCATCTGTTAAAGAATAGATCTCTTAACCACCTACTCCTTCTAGAACTTCATCATTGAATGGCGTCGTAAATGGATCATGCATACACGTATCATTCAATTTTCTCAGGTCAACAAAAATCCAAACCTCACTCGTTTTCTTATCTTGAAACACCATGGGAGTGATCCATTCTGATTCTTCAACCGGCTCAATTATTCATGCATCTAACATCCTATCAAGCTCATCTTTCACCCTCTCCTTATATCACAGATTCAAGTGATATGGTCGTTGCCTTACTAGTTTCGCATCCGGTTTCAACAGGATCTTCATCTCTCCTAAATCTCCCAGAATCCCCTTCATCTCAGAAACCTTCATAGGGAACAAATCTTGGAATTCATGTAACAAGTCTGTAATATTTTGCATCGTTTCTTCATCCTAGTAGTCTCTAACACTTGTAAACTTTGGGTTCTCCTCAGTTCCGATGTTAACTTTCCTAATCTTCAATGGTTGACTCATTGGATCCAGCGGTACATCTGGTGCTACGACATCTTGACTCCCTTCTGTTTCTGGAATATTGATATTCCATATATTTTCATCATCATCTGATCCTCCAATGACATTATAACATTCCATCATTTATTGCATGTGACAATGCACATGCAGATCCATTAGATATGTGACCAAAACTACTTTCAAAACAACATTGTGGATGAGCTATAGTGCATTATGGAAATCCGTATTGGCATACATGAAACTGAAGGAGTGAGTAAATCAAATTCTCAACTCCTCCCAGGTAGTGTTTTCTCTGCACAACTTAGATGACACATACCAATATCATGGCATTTCATCCAATGTGCAAAAAAAGACATGGACCCACTCATCCTTTGGCTGCAATGCCCACAAGGTCTAACACTCAATTAGATGATCACCAATACTATTCCCTCTATCATACCATCCAACATGGTACACCTATGCATCTCTAAACCGAACTGTCATCAGTCTTAGAAACTGCGACCATCCAGTGATCGACTTCTTGTGGGTCACCCTACAACGTGTTGGAGTAGCTTTCGACGCTTCTTCAAACCCCAGCAACCACTGTGGTTCTAGCACCTTATCTTCGAATTCAACAAGAATCTTGGATAACATAGGAAGTCCTTCATAAATTGGAAACTCAATGGTCTCATTCGCAACCCGACATAGCAACTGTGTGATCAACCTGCACTTTCATACAGACACTTCATGCAAGCGGTTCGACCAGTTTTCTACAGCATCATTAGAGTCAGAATACACAGATATAGAACTATACCAACTAATTTCCCCATAAGTAGTTGGATGTACATAATCCTATGAAATTTAATAAGCATAATCCCATCCTATGACAACTTCATCTTTCACAGGCTCAATATACCTTCATGCATTGTTTGGATCAATTGGAGCAATGACTCTGATGTCTTGAATCTCAAATGTCATCACACATTTCTTAAAATTAATCACTTCCATACTGTCATTGGCCCATTTGATCCCCAGTAATGTGGGATATAATCCTTCACCATCAATGAATTCAATCACCAAAAAATCAACATAGGTCTTCATTCCTTCCACTTCCACATCAAGGTGCATAACGTGCCCAATCGACCTTACTCTGGCCTAGTTGGCCAGTTGCGGCTGCAGAGGAGACCGACTCAACATTGGGCTCCCTATATTTTGGCATGTTTGTCTTATTAGAATATTAACATATGATCCTATATCTAGAATAACTTAATCGACCTCATCGTCCCCAATTTGAATATTCATGTGCATCTCTTTCCCCGTCTTCTTCTTATGCAAAGATTTCACCACGAAATCCTTCCTTCCTTTAGTCGATCGATGCAATATAGTCTCAAAAATCGGCAAGAGCATCAGAATCTCTTTCCATAGAAAATAAACTTTCAAAAAAGTTTTACAAGATACCATGTTTTTATGATAGTCCTTCCTCTAATGTGAAATCAAAAGTAGTTTCCATTTCATAGATAGGTGACTTACCAAGACTCCTTCTAATCACATCATGTGCTTAAAAAATGTGTCTTTCTCAGCATCGATGTCGAACTGTACCTTCTTCTTCCCAGTGAATCAAATTTGTGGATGTGGGCTATCTTTTCCCGTCGTTGCACCTCCCTAAGTGATGACTTTGATGTCAGCATCCTGCATCCTGGGATCCGCTGAGATCATTGTGACAGTCGATCCCTGAGTCTAGTTCAATAATGGATTCATAGGTTGATTCACATTCTAATTTGTATTTTGGTTCTGAATTGGAACTTGGTTCTGAATAGGAATTTGGTTCTAAATTGGAATTTGGTTATGAATTGGAATTGGTTCTGGTTCTGGTTCTGTAGCTGGTTCTAGTTCAATACTTGATTCTAGTTCTGCAATTGATTTCGATTCTACAATTGTGGAACATTTTCGGCCTGCCATCTAGCGATCAGTTGTGGATAGTTATAAAATATGTGATCAATCACAGTACAATACGTACACAAACACTGCGACTGCGGGATATTTTTTTTGTAATGACCCAATACACCACAATTATAACATTGGACATGTCCTTTACCTCATCTCCCTCCTCAACCAAAACCTTCATGCCCTCCTCTGAATCCTCCTTGCTATTGATACTGTGGCTGATTTACTTACTGATGTAGGGGATTTGGATGTTGCTGGACATAGTGTGCTGACTGAAAATATTTTGGCTACTGCAGAACCATTTGCATCTAGTTATACTTCAGCTCTAGCACAAACTTCTATTGCAGTTGTTGCGATATAAACTACATCTATGGTGGTGGTACATACTGTGGTTGAGGTAGTGGCTATACCACCTGCAGCTGTGGTTGTGGTTGTTGTACGAAACCCTTCACATAGTACGAGTCATATTTTCTCTCCTGAAATAGGTCGTATGCATGAAATTCTTTATCTTCATCCCTGACAGATCAACAAAAAGAACAGTATAGGTTTATCGGATTCGTCACCATCTTCTGCATGTATCCACATTCCTCATGTCGATGCCCATATACTTGAAAAATTTGACACCATGGTATGCTGCCACAAATCAATGGGTTTGGTGCTCTAGACAACATATAGTTCCAAAAAATCTGGGCAAGTATATTTGGTATTCCCATCTATGTGGCATCGAGTGCACCAGATATCCTCACATTGATCCTTTACCTTCTTAATATATTGTAACTGGAGTGTTAATTTTGCCCACTGCGTCTAAATTTGGCTCATGCCGACTGCATTTTCTCCAATGGGTGAAGCTTCCAACTTCATGGAAATATCCATATCTTTGATCTATGTCACAATCTTCTATTGCATCAGTGGTATTCTGCTATGAGTTAGCAACGCTGCAGTGAACCACTCTTTATGCTGAATTTTGGTCATCTCAAAGATGAATCTTGTCATTAGTGTCTTGAATATATGATCAAAATCCCAAATAGTATCATTGGGATACTGCTTAATTTCCTTCAATTTTGTAATGTACTGTGCTTCAGATTTTAGTTTTCTGAATTCTTCAATAAGTCCTCTCCTAAATTTTTCCAATTTCTTTGTCGGAGTCCTCATAGGAACCTATAAAAATTTCATGTACCAATCCAATGCATGATCTCAAAGGGTTGACGCCAACTGGCCCTTCTTAACATCATCATCTATAGTTTTTCTGACAGTCCATACTTCCTTGCACAAGAACCGGTATTGTTCTGGATCTTCAGTCTTGTTCCCCTGGAACAAAGGTAACTTCGCTTCGTCGCCCGCCATCTTGGGTCTTCATCCTATAGATGTTTCTGTACTACTATTATTAGAGTGTTGCTAGCACATTGGACACGTTGGTGTTGAATTCACATTTCTCCCTAATGGTGATGTAGTGCATGAAGGTGTGGGTACGTTGTTGTTGGGGGTTGATTTTACCGCTACCTCAAGCGTAGCCTGGTCTTCATATTCATTGCTATAGGTTCACTTCCTCTCTTGTGGTATTCCTTCATGGTATTTCATTTCTATCGCAACATGACCTTCCCTTGTCCTCTGCCTCTTCTCTTATCGAAACCTTGCTCCTCCCCTCACAAGACCACTTTCTTCCTCGGCTTCCCTCACAGTCTCATCAAAACTTGCATCCATATACCCCTTATCCTTCCATTCATCTCCCCCCTTTTTTGCAGCATCCACAACCTCTGCACACCATAGTTATACTACTCGAGGTGCATCTTCAGTATGCATTTTTCAAAGACAAGCATCTTAATTGACAATTGTAAAGTCAATAAGTTGTTGAGAAAAATATATGTCGTAATAATTACGTTGCAGTGCAGTTGCCCAACTATTTACTTGTCAATCTGGGGTACGTAAACTGACGAAGCACGTGCACTGTTTGTGCAGGACTGAAGTAGATCTAATCTAACTTAATCTAATTTGCTGAAATCAAATTAATCTAGGAAAGCATTGAAACACTAACTAGGAAAGCATGAAATTGCGTAAGGGAAATACAACATGTGAAGAGTTAACAACAATGAACTATGTGAGCTCACATCCACAAATCAATAATCAAATGACAAACATGGAAGCATGATAATGAAAGCTTGAATCACATTAAGAATCTCAAATCAAAGACTAATCTAACAAGTACAAAATCCAATCCAATCCACTTCCATTACAACCCTCCTACAAGCTTAATCTAACTTGATTACAACCTAATGGAATGGAGAGGGAGCACTCTCCTTTATACATGAGAGGCCTTAAGAAAAAGATAAGAACAGATCCACTATTCTCTCAACTACTCTCAACCACTTTCCTCTTATTACAAGATATGGTTCCTTCAAATCCTCATGAATCCTAGATAAGATATGCCAACCAAATCTTCCATGATCTTCTCCTTAAGAATAGGCTTGACTAACTATCTCCTTTGGAATGGTGTAAGAGATATTCGAGAAGTCTCTTTGAATTAATCATTTACATATTCCTACACATTACAAAGCTCACACATAATTGAGATATATATATGAAAACATGTATATTTTCTAATATTTAATCATAAATTCACTTTTAATACTAAAATGAATAAAGTGGAAATAATAAGGTGAAACCCACATATATGTATGGAAATGGTATGATAAAAGGTTAATGGGACGATGAAATGTGAGGAATAGTGGAAGATAAAGTGGATGAAAAAGGGACATTTCTGCATCCCAACAAAGACCACTTTCTTCCTCGGCTTCCCTCACAGTCTCGTCGAAACTTGCACCCATATACCCCTTATCCTTCCATTCATCTCCCCCCTTTTTTGCAGCATCCACAACCTCTGCACACCATAGTTATACTACTCGAGGTGCATCTTCAGTATGCATTTTTCAAAGACAAGCATCTTAATTGACAATTGTAAAGTCAATAAGATCCTATCTCTTGGTGCGTTGAAGAATTGGCTTTCTTCTTCGCTGTAGGAATTAGTAGTATCAACTACAAACTCAATGATATAGCCTTCTAAGATGCTGTCCAACCAGACTTAGACACCCTGCGATGCTCTGTTGTCAGTTTCCTGCAACTCCTGGTTCAAATCATGGGTTCAGGATGTTGTATCTCCTCCTTGGAAATTTGTCTTGTGATAGGTGAATCGCGCCAACCAATCGTACAAAATGATCGAGAATTCAGAGGAAAAATTACTCAGGTAGACCGTCTTGTATATATATTACCAACCGCTTATCTGTCATGTGTCCAGGGATTTGATTTTCCTTCTCAGCAAATTTTTGCAACTTCTGGTCAAACCAATCTTGAATTTTTGGTCTAGTCAGATGCCACATATCCTCTCGACAAAAGAACTATTTGTTGAAACAACCCTAGCCAACAAAACCAGTTGAAAGGGGTTCGAGTCTATCATCCAAAACCCCATACAGGTTTTACCCAGTCTGGAAACACCCGCAGAGTGGAGGAATTCTCATCGGAGATGTTCGAGGGAGAGCTGATGGAACCGAGTTTCTTTAGAATAAGGGAGAGGACACTATGACATCAACTTAGAATCTTAACGAAACATTAATAGATCATTTGAATTACGCATTCACATAACCATTCATTATCATCCTTCAATAGATCAGGTCATTCAATCATAACAGTAGTAAACATATTGATGTGTAAACATATCCAACAAGATAACATCATCTAAAACAGGTAAACATCGCATCATATATCCATGTCACAGATTCACATAACATTCATCATTGAGTCACAAAAAATAGTAAAAGATTAAAATAGAGAAGAACATGGAGATTCATATCAACTTCCTCCTTGTCATATTACTTTTGCACAAAATCATAGTTCATAGATCGAGAGATCTTAGTTAGATACTCAAAGATATTCTTCACTCAGCTGGGATTCTTCACACTTACAAAAGATATATATATCTAACACTTGTGATTTAAAATATACTTATAGGCTTGCGCCTTTACATTCAAGGTCCACTTAGACAACTTCTAACTAATTCTTAACCGATTCTACCAAATAATGACCAATATCCACAAAATATGATCCAAAACTACAGAAGCTGAAACAAATTATATAAAAATATTCTACTCTCCGTCTTGCATGCCATCTTACACTTGTGTTGTATCTTTGATCTTTCACAGCATCCGTGATGTTGGGGAGCTCACTTATGACGAAACCCTTTCCAACAAGTACAATAAATGTCTTTCCCTTTTCCTTCAATATATGCTACATCTTTAACAACCATCCTCAAAGGCATGTTTTCATTATTGCAAGCCCAAAAATCATCACTTCTACTTTCAAGGACTAGATGGTTCCATTCACAGGAGACCTTATATCCACATTTCCACTAAGGTACCAACTAACTAGCCATCACAAAATTTAGAGACCCCATCGTGTAACCAACCAAAATATCACCAACTTTTCCTTATTCTTGGATGTTAGTAGAGCTATGTGGTAACATTGTTTTAAAGCATATATCCCCTTGTAATTGATCTAGGGATTCTTATTACATAATAATAATTTTATTTTATTTAAATTTAATACAATGCATAATTATTATTAATATTACAATAATTATATATTAATTCAATACCTACAGGAGGTTAAAATTTAACTTCGACAAAATACAAAAATGAAGCATCAAATGTGATAGAAAATGTTAAGAAGCACCCAATCTAAACACACCAAAATATAGAAAAAAGTAACAATATTTTGTAACAAATAGAGGATAATCTCTTAAACGTTGGTTTCAAATTAATAAAGAAGTGAATACTTACACATAGAAAATAATTTGATAAATTTTCTAATGCATTCAACCTTCTGATTTTGTACTATTCAAGGTGGAATTTGTATTTTCTTTCTTTCCTGGATTAACATCAAGGTATTACACCTAAACGTTGTCCTGATGCTCAAATCCCTTGATTTTTTCTAGACAAACTACCTTTTGAAGAAGCTTTTTGCTCATTTCTAGGAGTCCCGATGCCTTTTTCCTTCTAACATAAAGCACGAGCCTACCCCGACGATGTTTTCCTAGTGATGAGGTGCGCTGGTGACACTTGTTTCCTGAGGACAAGGAGCGTCGACGCCTCCTGCTAGTGCAAAAGGAGAGTCAACACTCTCAAAAGGGAAAAAAGAGAATGTCCTGAGAACCTTATAGATGAAATCCCTTGAGGAGGCTTATCTTAATTGATTGGAGGAGGTGGAATTCATACCCCTAGCATCTAGGGATAACCCCTCATCTTCCTCCCTAAGAATCTCAACCGCTCTGTGCCCTCTTTTTTCCTATATATAAGCTTCATGGACCATGATAGGGGAGGACCAAGAGAGTACCTTTATGCTGTTGAAATCATTATTGGTATAGGAGTCAAAGAGTGTGGTTGTGAGTAATATTTGTAGACCTTGTAGAGCTTGTGGTTGTGATTCAAAGACATTGTGAGAAAAAAGCTTCGACATCAAGGATTTGGTTGTATTTTTCATTTCTTATTCTTTTAATAAAAATGTGTTCCCCTTTCCCATGAATGATTTGGGTCAATCTTAGTTATTCATTACTTTTATCCTTGATCATCAGTATGATCGTTGAATTATCTTGCTTCTTTCACTATTGTATCTTGTTCCTTACATTATTTTGTAGGTACATCTGATCATAATAGAATCACAAGGAATGGATCACCTTCTCAGTGAGGTAATAAAGCTTGACATTTAAGTAGTTTAATATTCTATGGAGAGGATGCATTTATGTCATCCTTTTGTTCTAGATCTTCCCCATGTAGACTAAGGAAACACTATTTTTCCACATTGAATAAGAATTTTCAGTATCAAAACTGGCAACCATATTGGGGATAACTAATGAGATATATGAGTTTTCAATTTTCTTTTGATTACAATCTCACAAATGTTTTTGTATTACACCTCATTTGAATATTTAAGGTGTGAAATTCATCTTAAGAAAATTCCATCTGCCTCCTCAGGTCAGTGTTTACACTCGACGAATTCCACTTTGACTTGTAATTACTTATGTTAAAGGTTATTTACTCTTTTTGGTTCTCTAGATCCGTTGACGCACCTGGGTTTATTTTATAGAGAACCGAGTTGTCCCTGATTCCTTTTTTCTATTGTCATAGTGCACCACCGACGCCTTCATTTGAGAGTTAAGAAGCACCACTAACGATGTATGCAAGAGAACAAAGAGCGTCAGCCAATAGATGACGCCCTGGTTCTACCCTGTAGAGTGTGCCGAGGTAAGACATCTCCAACTCTATAGTTTCGTTTAGAATTTTTTTATTTTGTTTGGGTTTTGTCAATTTGCTCCTTTGCTTGTTGACATATTTGATAGTGTGTACTTAGCCTGAATGTATTTTTTCAGTTAAAATCTTGAAAATTTATCTTAGTAGAGACTCTAAAACTAAGTGATTTTGTGTTTGGATGTTTTGGTATTGGGTTTATAGTTTTCATTTCTACCTCTTAAGGAGCTTTCCAGATCCATAAAAGGGAAAATTTTGTGGTTTCTTTCACTTTTTTAGAGTGATCTCTGTTCTTTGCATCCCTTTTTCCCAAAAAGTATATAAAAAAACAAAAGAAAAAGTTAGATTGGTTACTTTTCATTTGATTAGGAGTTTTGAATCTGATTGATCATATAGAGTATTAGTGTATCTTTTGAGTTTTTATTAGGAAAATCGTACATGTTAAGGCATTAAGAAACGTTTCCCTTTGATGTTAGATATCTCTTTAGGTTTAAAATTGAAAGGTTTTGTGTGTCTGAAAGGTTTTTTGAAGCTTGAAGAATGAGTTGTTAAAATCACATGGTGTTTTCATTCATCTCTTGAAATGAAAATATATATCCTTTTATCTAACTAGGATTCATTGAAAAGAGAATTACATTGCATAATTTAGATCGTTTAATCTTGCGATTGTTTCACAGTCCACAAACATTCACTAACCATCAACGTAAAATTGAACGGTATATTAGGTTAAAATTATTAGTAATTTGAGTGATAGGTCAGAAGACGTGTTCCAATGTCTATAAATATAGGAGCTATCATTATTTTCCTACACTACATCCAGGGGACTGTGCATTTCTTCCATATACCAATTGGTATATCAAACAACTTTTCACATACCCTCAAGTTATATCAAAAATTTCTTCATGTACTTGATAGTATATCAGAAGGCCCCTTTTGAACGGTTATGAATCAAGCAACACTAACATAGACTTGAGCTCCCACGTACCTTGTGTATATCGGGAGACCCTTCTAGGAATAAATACCAACTGAGAAAATCCTTTTGGCCATCTTGTTGAAGTAATACACTGGGAACAACACTCAAGGAGTTTTTACGCACATGTCATCCAGGTAGTTGGGTGTTTAGGCAAGGGTACGGTCCCAATAATCCTTTAAATTCGACCCTGTAGTATATCGTGAGTTGCGACAACTTTAAATTCCTAGTGAGGGTTTGGCTTTTCCAGCCTCTCTTATCACTTAATTTTTCTTGTGACCTTATCTTGTATAGGATTATTTGCGTGTGATGTGTTTGAATAGAATAACGTTAGAGTCAAAATTATTAGCCAACATTCTGGATGAACCACCTGTGAGGAGATCTCGCATGCTACATGATTTACCACCTAAATTTCCTCCTACTATTAAAGAAATAAAGGAGGTTACCATGGACCAACCTGTGACAACTGATCCATCTCTAGAGGGAATTTTGGTCACATAGTTAGGGGAAAGGTATTCTTCCTTTGAGAACCCATCTACCTCTACCCCGGTACTAGTACAATTTCCTTCATGTGATTCAACCTTTCACTTCTCTACAAAAGGCCATTCTTGTACAAAATATTGGGTGTTTTCCCAGCCATAAGATGACGCCGTGGCATCCAAATTTGGTCTAATTACCCCATTTTTGGAGACTTCCTTAGGACAAACAATTTCCGAATACAACACTAATTCTTTGTCTTAATCCACCCCTATCCAAACCCAATATTATTATTATCAAATGATGAGTATTTTTTACCAATCCCTGAGATGGTGTCTAATTTGTGCAAAAGGGGGGAGAACATAAGGAGGAGAAGTTTGTCTCCTTTTCCTAGTTGTTCGAAAATAGCCACCCCCGAATACCATACCCATGTTTGGTCTCATGTTTTTGTTGTGTCAGGAATACTCGTTCATAGTGTGGTTTCTTGCAATCTGGGCCAAACTTCTATCGCTACCCTATCAGTTCAAACTCTCTCATCTATCCGTAGTTCTTCTAGAAATCCTATGACTCGGGGGCGACCCCCAAAACAAGTTGTTCTGACGATTGGGTGAACTTGTTTAAATATCAGGAAGAATGTTGCTTTAGGGAAACCAATAGTTAACACACCCTCCATCAACACAAATGTGGTTATTCCTTCCCCCGCACCAGGACAACCATCATGGGTCCAACCATGTCTAATCAACCTACATGGGGGTACACATACCTAGGAAATCAACCGACAAAGGTTAATCAAAATTATCAACCCATTACATCAGGGAATGTTTTTCTTGAAATCACTTATCCTGGTAACAATAATACCCCATGGGGGAAAACCATCTAGGAGAATTTCCCCGCATATGGGAGGCCACTTATGAATTTGTTTAATCAGTCATCTGAAGGACCACCTAGAATTCCACCAACCAAAGGTCCCCCATATGGGGTCTCACCTAGAGTTTTGCTATTTGGAGGTCCGCTTAGAGGTCCACCATCTAGAGGCCCACAACCTGGAGGTCCACCATCTAGAGGACCACCACCTAGAGGCCCACCACCCATCGGACCGTTGGATGGATCATTTGAAAATGAAACACCTCCAAACCAACTAGTTATCAGAGGATCATCAAAACCCATTTATCAATACACTTACAAACATACTGGTACTTAGATTTCTTACTAATATTAATAGTACTCACAACCGTGTCAGGATTAATTAAACCTCATTTGTCCAATATAGTCTATTTGGTTAGTTTTCCTAGCTTAGGGAGTTATTATTGTTGTACAAGAGTATGGGGGACACACCTAGAGTTTATATTCCACTTACACCATGTTCATGCATGATTTTATGTGCCTCTAGGAGAAATCCCTACATTATACGATCCCACTCTGAGTGCCACCAATAGCCTCCATCAATTGGTTGTGGTAGGTAGGAAGTTATGTTGAGTTAACCTCTAGTTACAACCAGTTAGATCACTTTCAGTTATCCTAGCGCAATTTTTGCTTGCATGCAGGGAGAGTGGTGCCTTTTTCCCACCTACCTCACTAATTAATGGATTGTAGACTGATTTAGACATCCGGAGTTAGACTAGTGAGCTCCAATAGTGATTTAGACACATTGAGTTATCTATTCAGTCAGCTTGAGCTGGTAGATTTGAATCCTATCCCCATGATTCAAATTGTATTTATTGTATAATCATTTTATTATTGATTAATGAATGAAGATTAATGTTGTGATTATCTGAACAATTTTTGTCCGATTTATCTAAAATTTATGGCATGAATTTCATGTTCAATGTACATTCTCTTTGATTATTCCACTGCATAATTCCCTTCCTACGTATTTCATATTTTCTTGTATATCAATGGTTCACAAATTTAACATGGTACCATACCCTTGTTCAGGCTAGCATCAAACCTTGTCTGATCTACATTGTGCACCAGAAGCAACTAAGTTTCCACATAAATCTCGTAATCTTTTCCTTGCTAACTCTGGATTATGTCGAGAGAAGTCTCTGCTAGTGTGACAGACTCAAAGAAAGCGGACATGTCGATGTGGAAAGTCTTGTACTAACATATGTTTGCGAATTGAATTGGTTTTGTAGTGTTCTTTGTAGATATATACGTAGAATATTAAAGAAATTGATTGATCAACATACATAAATATAGAGAATTCTTTAGCTCTCATACATATAATCCTTACACCCTTCAACTACATTGATTGGAAGGAATATATGCAGGTAGCATTGCACAAGCTAGTCCTATTTAGGATGACAATGGGAAGAGGAATTGATCCTTAATAGTATGTTGAGAAGAACACGTTTTTAAATTGACTTGATGAATCTGTCCACTTCATGTGCACTCAGATCTCCTGGGATATTTTGTTCCATATTGATGGAGTAAGGACTTTGAAGGAAGCTTGGGAAGATATTGAATATTTGTTTGGAAAAAAAGATGAGCTTCGAGGGAGTATTATGGAGAATGAGCTCATTGCCGCTATATCCCAACAATTTCGAGACTTTTCAAAAATTATTTACAAAGTACAAAGCACTGGTACTCCAATGCAAACAACATGGAATAGATAGGAAATATGAGTAGCTGGTTCTATAAGTACTGAGAAAGCTTGGATCAAAATACTAGTCTTTGTCTCTACATTCCATTCCGTAAAAGCTTCCCTCCCTAATTGGAAGATTCCTTCTCTAGATGCTTTTGCTAAGCCCTTATACAAGAGAAAGATAAATTGGTTCAAATGGGAGTGATTCAGACCTCCAAGAATCAAGCAATCTAAGTAGGAGACTCAAAAAATGCGCAAGAAAGAGGGAAGCACAAAGGGAGGGAGACCAAAAACATTGATCGAAGACAAAGGAGAATCAGAAAATATTCTGATGCAACCTTAGGTTCCAAGAAAAAGAAGAAACTTGAGAATGCTAAGTGTCCCTATTGTATGAGAGCCTTTTATCCAGAGAGCTAGTGCATGAAGAATACCATTGATCAGTTTTCAACACTCCTTGAACATAAAAATATTTCCCTTCCATAAGAAGAAAAGAAGTTCGATGTTGGACAATCAACAGAAGACCATGAGAGGTACCATGCCTTGAAGGCATGCCTCACTCAATCGAAGTCTTACTTGATAGATTTTGGATCATCCAAGTAATCCTTCACCACTCTGGATCTCTCAGGAGGACCTAGCATTCATATGGGAGATGACTATTAAATACCAGCTGTTGGGATAGGTTCTATTAAAATCCAGCATGGAGAGTTCAATAATGTACTCTATGTGCTCCCTCTTGCAGCAAATATGATGTCTGTTTATCATCTGACTCATACAGGCTCTCCCAAGAGAGTTAAATTTGACTCTGACACAATAGAGATCACTAAATCATCTACTGGAAATATCATAGCAAAAGGGTTTGATAATCACCCCTCTAAGGAATATGAGTTCTCCCATTTCTTGCCTACTTCACATACAACAAATTTATTGACTCATTCCAATAACACAAGCAATTTGTGGTATGATATATCTAGGCATCTCAATTTCAAATATCTCCGGTAGCTTCACAATGAAAAAATGGTTGAAGGATTTCCACTCATTAAAACATCAGATGGATTATTTCCTGGTTTCTTGGTAGGTAAGCATACAAAAAAGAGATATGAAGTTGGAAAGGAAACTAGAGCTGCCTCTACACTTGATCTAATACACAGTGATGTCTTTGACCAATACCTACAACATCAATCAATGGATCCAGGTATTTCCTAAATTTTATTGATGATTGTTGAAGGTTTTGCTGGGTATGTTTTATGAAGTAAAAATATGAGGTATTTAAAACTTTCAAAGTTTTTAAATCCTTATTAGAAAATAGCTTCAGAAAGAAGATCAAGTCCATTAGATATGATAATGGAGGTGAGTATGTCAAGAGATATTTCCAGCTATTATGTGAATCATAGGTTATTTGAATTGAACACTTACTTCCATAAACACTACAATAGAATGGTGTGGATGAGAGGGAAAATAGATAATTGAAGGAGATGGAAACTTGTATTCTCCAAGCAAAGATTCTTCCTCCTTCTCTTTGGGATGAATCTGTAAATTGTGCTTCATACATTCAAAATAGAGTGCCTCATAAATCAGTGATTGGGGACACTCCTTCTGAAGCACTATTGGGGCATAATCACGATGTCTCGCACTTGAGAGCTTTTGGTTCCAAAGCTTGGTCCATAATTCCTATGGACAAGAGAAAGGCCTTCCAATCCCATACTAGTGGGATATATTGAGGATGAAAAAGCATATAAATTGATGGAACTTGCAACTAGGAAGTTCTTCATAGAGCACAATTTTCAATTTGAAGAAGATCAGCTGCTTGATCCACCACAATCCGAAGCAGAAGGAGGTATAAACACTCTTACATTTCCATTTTATTATGATATATTGTCTCATGTTTTAGTTTTAGATGATGATGAACAATATCAAAATGATATTGATATTGAGGCTATACCTCATGAGAATCTAGATCCAAATCCATCTGATCCCATTCCAAATTAATGTCCTAATCCTAAATGGGCCCAAAAGATCATTGAAGCAGCTAGTAATGGTGCTAGGAATTAGGATGAAAGAAGAAGAACACAATTGTTGGTGAAACCCACCAACAAATCCTTTTCAACAGGGGTTCCCACTCTATCGACGCCCAACCATCATGATCTCCTTGAGCACTGGCCCAGATAGGTTTGACCCTGCCCGACAACACCTGCAAAGTGAATGAAGTCTCACTCGAGATGTCGAGGGAGAGCTGTTGGAACCAATTTTCCGGTAGTAAGAAGGGATGGAATGGCATCAGCGACTAAAAAACATAATCATTAGATTCTTTAGTATAGTTAATCACTATCACAACATTCCTCATAGATCTATCAGCATAACTAATAGATTGCTACCATATCACATCAATTACTTATTCATCGCAATAGTTTCATTCATTCATACAACAGAGTCATTAAACATCCATCATTGACATCACAACACATAAATAAAGGAAATAAATAAGAGACAAGATCAATTTATGAAAACATCCGTCATATAATATTACTTCTGTGCAATAGACCCAGATCATACAGTACTTCGCCACAGCAGGAGACTGATCACAACCCAAGATTCAAGATTTGGTCGACATAGACAGATCCAAAACTGCTCAAGAACAAAATGGAGTGACAAGATCACAATCAGATCACAAATTGGATTGGTTGATTTTTCTTCTACTTCATTGATGCTTCCTTATATATCTTTACCATTGCAATTCTAACTCTATATATAGGCTTGTGCCTCTACATCCAAGGTCCACTTCTAACTAACTTCTAACAAACTAGTGACCTATATCCACAAAATGTGGTCAAACGGTACAAAATTGCATACAAAATTCCAAAAATGGTTATTCTTCCACATATTGCATGGATTTGGTCCTGCATGGTATCGCGTGAGCTTGCGTATCCCCCGAGGTGCTGCACAACTCACTTACCCCAAACCCCTTCCAACAACAGTCCCAGTATCAGAATGAACATGTTGCACTCTCTCACACAACTTCTCTATCTACAAAGTGGTGCAACAAAATTCCAAAAAGATGTTACTTGATCATAGCTGATGATCCACAGTTTGGCCCACTAAAGAACAAAATGGATCATTCCATTCCCCCTCTAGAAAGAAGAACAAAAGAAACATTCATCAGATCAGAAGAATATTGAAACGTTCTCATGCACAGTTCTAGGATTTTGTTGCACAGAAGAACCAAGATCCTGCATTACTGCTCCACAGTGTTGTGGATTGCAGCAATTTTTTACAAGTTTTTTTCCAAAGAGGAAAATTTTCTCTAAAGTCTAGCTTGTTTTCTTGATTTTGACTGCTTATTTTGAGGGGGGGGGTTTCCCATGAGTTTTTCCCCATTTTCCTTATTTTATTAAACACTATTTTATTCATTTAGATTGTATCAGTAACTTTTGGCCTAGTTTCTAGGGCCCAAGTATTCCAAAGTTAGGATTAAGGGGGAGTGTTAGGATTAACTAATCCTCCTTTGTCCAATATAGTCTATTGGGTAATTTTTCCTAACTTAGGGATTTATTATTTCTATACTAGAGTATGAGGGAAACACCTAGAGGTTATATGCCACTTACTGCATGTTTATGCATGACTTTATGTGCCATTGGGAGAAATCCCTACATTATAGGATCCCACTCTGAGTGTTATCGATAGCCTCCATCAGTTGGTTGTGGTAGGTAAGCAATCATGTTGAGTTAAAATACAATTACAATCAATTAGATCACTTTCAACTATCCTAGTGCCATTTTTTCATGCATGCAGGGAGAGGGGTTCCTTGCTCCCACCTACCTCATTAGTTAACTGATTGTATATTGATTTAGACATCCATAGTTATACTAGTGAGATCCAACAATGATCTAGACACACTTAATTATCTATTCAGTCAGCTTGAGATTGTAGATTAGAATCCTATCCCCATGATTCAAATTCTATTTATTGTATAAGCATTGCATTACTGATTAATGAATGAAGATTAATGTTGTGATTATCTTAGCAATTATTGTTCGATTTATCTAAAATTTGTGGCATTAATTTCTTGTTCATTGTACATTCTCTTTTATCATTCCACCGCATAATTCCCTTCCTAAAAATTTCATATTTTCATGTAGATCGATGGTTCAAAAATTTAACAAACCCAATCAACAATTTCCATTTCTGGTTACACTCATTCTGTGATATTTGTCACGATTGATTAATGATCCTATTCACCACGATCCTTCATGGCCAACTATTCCTATAAATACACCTTCATATATACCAAAGTTTTATGGAAATAATGGTGAGGATCCCAAAAACCATGTAATGAATTATCATTTGTGGTTTTCGTCAAACTCTCTAATGGATGGTTCCACACGTTTGAAACTTTTTCAAAGAAATCTCATCGGAAAGGAGTGGTACTAAGCTCTCCCTCTTACCAATTTTCCGTGTAACCTATAAAATTTCTTGATCATTTAGAATGTGCATGTTTTGTTATTTGATTTATTAAATAAATGGATTTTTTTGAAACATGTTTTTTTATGAATTAAAGGAATTTTTTAAGTGATGTTTTTTTTTTATAAACGAGGGGTACTAGTTTTTTCCTCTTACCAATTTCATGCACAACCTATCAAAAAAATTGATCATGTATAATTTGCATAGTTTGTTTATTTGTCTTATTAAATAAATGAAATATTTTAAAAGTTGTAATTTTTAAGAAATAAAGTAGTTTTTTTATCCGCTGCTAAGTGGTATATAGAATTTCCTCAGCATTCATTTTATGATTTCAACACTCTAGCAATGTAAATTTTTTATGCATTTTCAACTACCAATTAGGTGTGAAACGGGTACAAACCTTTTGACCTGGCTTTGTTAAACCACTTCCACCCATATATCCGACCATATACATGAGTGGAGACAATGACATAGGCTGATTAAGGCTACCATTCTCAACCAATTACTTGTTGATTGGTTCACTAAGTCATTGCTTCTGCCCATTTCCATGGATGTTTCCATGGGGGGTGTTCTTACCAAAGAGAAATCCATCACCTGTTCTCAGTACCTAGAGTTCGTTTATTCATATTTAGGTACTTTGTACAATTTGATCCACAATGCTTCTCATCCTACCTCAGACCCTTCAAGACCTTCGAAAGATCCACTTGTTGATGGCATACTAGGTTCTATTTAAACATAGTGAGTGGCTAAATCTTCAAAAAATAAAAAACCAACCTGCTTCAACTGCTATCCATACTGTTACAAATCCTCAGACTTATTCTTCTCTTGTTGTTTATACCGAAGTAAATGCAGTTCAATAATCAGAATATTCAAGGATAAATAAGAAAAGAAGAAACAAATCCAAGAAATCTAAGAATCAACAGGAAAGTATTAAAACAAAAAACAAAGACGTCAAATCTAGAAATAGAAGAAAGGAAAAATTCCCCTGTCTTATATGTGGAGGTGAACACTTCACCAAAGAATGTCCTTGGTGTGAATAGGTTAGCGAATTTCTAAAAAACGATTCCACCCTGAACATTTTGATTAATCCTTTCCCTACCCAGCATCAATTGATTGACCGTCAATCCTTGCAAGGGTAAAAATGATGTCTAGTGAATTGGTGAATATTGCAACTAGATCCCATAACTATGACCCTCCTTCAGAAAAGAAGAGTGATAACACTTCGACTAATAAAACAACAATGTCCATCCCTCCTCCTACCAATGGTATTCACATTGAAAAACCTGTTCTCAATGCAGTGCTCTGGTCATCCAAGAGTACAATTTGGAAATTAGTATCCAACCCTAGTGTGTGGGATGATCAATACTACAACGTAATGGAATATCTAGCTCAGCAACCATGTGCTATTCCTACCATTGAAGTTCTCCAAATGTGTCCTGCATAGAGGAAGAATATGTTGTCAATTCTTGGAGCTATGGACCCTCACAACATCAATGCTATCTCCATTAAACTAGATGAATTTAATTCAATGTTCTCCCATCAATTAGTTTCCAACTATCTACAAAATTCATTGGGAATAAATTTCATTGTACTGTATTAGCTGAGGCTACCTTGACATCTATCATGTCTCTGTCTTGTTCAAGAGATATAGGATCCACTATTATCAATCATTCACCTACGACACTAAAATCATTTGATGGTCCTGGTTTTAAACCCTATGGATTATTTTCCTATCTGTTGATTGAACTAGGGGGAAATCAGTGCAATATACATTGAAGTTGTCTATGCTCATCTATATTACAATCTCCTCATATGTAGGAATTGGTTCTACATGATGCAAGTAGTATCATCATCCATGTTTTGTGTGGTCTAATTCCCATTCCAAGGGAAGATTATTAATGTTGAACAATTAGAGTTTTGTTCTCCAGACATGAGTTCTAATTCTATTAATAACATTAAGTCCTTCAAAACTATTCACCATTTGTAGGTACAGGTCATCATGAATCCTGTAATCCAACCGCTTAAATTCTTCCTCTGTGAATTTAGAGAATGAAGAAGTAACATATATAGATTGGAAATATTTAAGTTTCTTTTCAAGGGAGACAATCTTCTGAGCATGCTCACCATTCAACAATTTTTGTTCTTCAAGGAATTGTTTGATATGATCATTCTGGACTTGTAGTTTCTTTAGCTTCCCTTCATTTTCATTCTTCAAATCTTGCGATTCCTATTGATGCTGTGCATTTTCATTTTACATCCCATAGTTGGGAATGGAGATGTCACACAAAATACATCCATAACATAAGCTGACATGTGGAAAGAGGGTTTTCTGGATACTGAATTCTTCTAATACTTGTCAATGTCCTCCATCAAGACGATTGAGAGAATTTATCCCCAGTTGAAAGATTCACCTGTTGTAAGAAAATGATGGGCGATGCGTACCCATTCCACTTTAGACACAATACAATTGGCTAACCTGTATAATCTGCAGATCATTGATGCATGTACATAAAATGGCTCCCTAAACCAAGAGATGGGATATGATTTTTCAGGCTTAGGGACAAATTGAGTACGGTTTTTCATCCAGGATTTTATTATCTTTTCAAAATTATACTGGGTCATGGAAGCTTCAAGGAATTGAGGATTCAACAACTGTTGTGGTGGCTGAGGGCATATTCTCTTGCAAACACTTATGCATGAAAAGAGGCTAGTTGGGTCTGTGCATGATCTTCAAAATATCTTTCTTTGCAGTTTTCATGGTCAAGTTCCCACTTGACCATGTCTATTTATGGCATGAACGGAGGCCTGGATGCTATAAAATGGAGTTGAGACTTGCTAATATTGCTGGAAAATGACTGGTCTTGAGTAATGGAAACAGTTTGTCATTATTGAAAATGACATAGATTGAGGACCATTCCAGGTAGTAGGTTTCTAACTCTATATATAGGCTTGTGCGTTTACATCGAAGGTCCACTTCTATCTAACTTCTAACAAACTAGTGACCTATATCCATAAAATGTGGTCAAACGGTACAAAATTGCATCAGAAATTCCAAAAACGGTTATTCTTCCGCCTATTGCATGGATTTGATTTTGCACGGTGTCGCGTGAGCTTGCGTAGCCGCTGAGGTGCTGCGCAACTCACTTACCCCAAACCCCTGCCAGCAATGGTCCTAGTATCAGAATGAACATGTTCCACTCTCTCGCACAACTTCTTTATCTACAGAGTAGTGCAACAAAACTCCAAAAAGATGCTAATTGATCATAGCGGATGATCCATAATTTGGCCCACTGAAGAACAAAATGGATCATTCCATTCCCCCTCTAGAAAGAAGAAACAAAAGTAACATTCATCATATTAGAATAATATTGAAAGGTTCTCATGCACAGTTCTAGGATTTTGTTGCACAGAAGAACGAAGATCCTGCATTACTGCTCCATAGTGTTGCGGATTGCAGCAATTTTTTACAAGTTTTTTCCCAAAGAGGAAAATTTTCTCTAAAGTATAGCTTGTTTTCCTGATTTTGACTGCTTATTTTGAGGGGAGTTTTTTCCCATGAGTTTTTCCACATTTTCCTTATTTTATTGAACAATATTTTATTCATTTAGATTGTATCGGTGACTTTTGGCCTAGTTGCAAGGGCCCAAGTATTCCAAAGTTAGGATTAAGGGGGAGTGTTAGGATTAATTAATCCTCCTTTGTCCAATATAGTATATTGGGTCATTTTTCATAACTTAGGGAGTTATTATTTATATACTAGAGTATGAGGGACACACCTAGAGGTTATCGGCCACTTACTGCATGTTCATGCATGAGTTTATGTGCCACTCAGAGAAATCCGTACATTATAGGATCCCACTCTGAGTGTCATCGGTAGCCTCCATCGGTTGGTTGTGGTAGGTAAGCAGTTATGTTGAGTTAACCTACAATTACAATCATTTATATCACTTTCAACTATCCTAGTGCCATTTTTTCATGCATGTGGGGAGAGAGCTTCCTTTTTCCCACCTACCTCATCAATTAACTAATTGTATATTGATTTAGACATCCATAGTTATACTAGTGAGATCGAACAATGATTTAGACACACTTAATTAGCTATTCAATCAGCTAGAGATGGTAGATTCGAATCCTATCCCCATGATTCAAATTCTATTTATTGTATAAGCATTGCATTCTTGATTAATGAATGAAGATTAATGTTGTGATTATATTAGCAATTATTGTCTAATTTATCTGAAATTTGTGGCATTAATTTCTTGTTCATTGTACATTCTCTTTGATTATTCCACCGCATAATTCCCTTCCTACAACTTTCATATTTTCATGTAGATTGATGGTTCAAAATTTTAACAAACCCAATCAACAATTTCCATTTCTGGTTTCACTCATTCTGTGATATTTGTCACAATTGATTAACGATCCTATTCACCATGATCGTTCATGGCCAACTATTCCTGTAAATACACCTTCATATATACCAAAGTTTTACGGAAACAATGGTGAGGATCCCAAAAACCACGTAGTAAATTCTCATTTGTGGTGTTCTTCAAACTCTCTAAAGGATGGTTCCACACATTTAAAACTTTTTCAAAGAAATCTCATCGGAAATGAGTGGTACTAAGCTCTCCCTCTTACCAATTTTCCATGTAACCTATAAAATTGCGCGATCATTTAGAATGTGCATGTCTTATTATTTGATTTATTAAATAAATGGTTTTTTTTAACATGTTTTTTTATGAATTAAAGGAATTTTTTAAGTGATGTTTTTTTATAAATGAGGGGTACTAGTTTTTTTCTTTTACCAATTTCATGCACAACCTATCAAAAATATTGATCATGTATAATTTGCATAGTTTGTTTATTTGTCTTATTAAATAAATGAAATATTTTAAAACTTGTATTTTTTAAGAAATAAAGTATTTTTTTTATCTGCCGCTAAGTGGTATATTGAATTTCCTCAGCATTCATTTTGTGATTTCAACACTCTAGAAATGGAAAATTTTTATGCATTTTCAACTACCAATTAGGTATGAAACGGGTACAAACCTTTTGACCTCGCTTTGTTTAACCACTTCAACCCATATATCCGACCATATACATGAGTAGAGACAATGACATAGGTTTATTAAGGCTACCATTCTCGACCAATTACTTGTTGATTGGTTCACTAAGTCATTGCTTCTGCCCATTTCCAGGGATGTTTCCATGGGGGGTGTTCTTAACAAAGAGAAAGCCATCAGTAATTCTCAATACCTAGAGTTGGTTTATTCATATTTAGGCACTTTCTACAATTTGATCCCAAACGCTCCTCATCCTACCCCAGACCCTTCAAGACCTTCAAAAGATCAACTTGTTGATGGCATACTAGGTTCTTTTTAAACACAGTCAGTGGTTAAATCCTCAAAAAATAAAAAACCAACCTGCTTCAACTACTATCCATACTGTTACAAATCCCAAGACTTATTATTCTCTTGTTGTTTATACCAAAGTAAATGCAGTTCATTCCTCAGAATATTCAGGGACAAAGAAGAAAAGAAGAAACAAATCCAAGAAATCTAAGAATCAACAGGAAAGTATTAAAACAAAAAACAAAGACGTCAAATCTAGAAATAGGAGAAAGGAAAAATTCCCCTGTCTTATATGTGGAGGTGAACACTTCACCAAAGAATTTCCTTGGTGTGAAGAGGTTAGCGAATTTCTAAAAAATGATTCCACCCTGAACATTTTGACTAATCCTTTCCCTACCCAACAACAGTTGATTGACCATCAATCCTTGCATGGGTCAAAATGATGTCTAGTGAATCGGTGAATATTGCAACTAGATCCCAGAACTATGACCCTCCTTTAGAAACGAAGTGATAACACTTCGACTAATAAAACAACAATGTCCATCCCTCCTCCTACCAATGGTATTCTTATTGAAAAACCTATTCTCGACGTAGTCCTCTGGTCATCCAAGAGTACAATTTGGAAATCAGTATCCAACCCTAGTGTGCGGGATGATCAATATTACAATGTAGTGGAATATCTGGCTCAAGCACCCTATGCTATGCTTACCATTGAAGTTCTCCAAACGTGTCCTACATAGAGGAAGAATATGTTGTCAATTCTTGGAGCTATGGACCCTCACAACATCAACGATATCTCCGTTAAACTAGATGACTTTAAGTCAAGGTTCTCCCATCAATTAGTTTCCCACTATCTACAAAATTCATTGGGAATAAATTCCATCGTACTGTATTAGGTGAGGCTACCTTGACATCTGTCATGTCTTTGTCTTGTTTGAGAGATATAGGATCCACTGAAATCAATGATTCACCTACGACACTAAAATCATTTGATTGTCCTAGTTTTCAACCCTATGGGTTATTTTCCTATCTGTTGATTGAACTAGGGGGAAATCAGTGCAATACACATTGAAGTTGTCTATGTTCATCTATATTAAAATATCCTCACATGTAGGAATTGGTTCTACGTGATGCAAGTAGTATCATCATCTGTGTTTTGTGTGGTCCAATTCCCATTCCAAGGGAAGATTACTAATGTTGAACAATTAGAGGTTTGTTTTCTAGATACGAGTTCTAATTATATTAATAACATTAAGTCCTTCAAAACTAATCACCATTTGTAGGTATAGGTCATTCCGAATCCGGTAATCCAACTGCTTAAATTATTCCTTTGTGAATTTAGAGAATCAAGAAGTAACAGATATAGATTGGAAATATTTAAGTTGTTTTTCAAGGGCATCAATCTTCTGATCATGCTCACCATTCAACCCTTTTTGTTCTTCAAGGAATTGTTTGATATGATCATTCTGGACTTGTAGTTTCTTTAGCTTCCCTTCATTTTCGTTCTTCAAATCTTGCGATTCCTGTTGATGCTGTTCAATTTCATATACTTGGTCATGCTTGTACCTTTGCAAATCTTTCTTTTTTTCCTCAACTTCTTTATTCATCAAGGACACTGAATCATAATTCTATCCTACAAAGGACCCCATGGAGGTTGCAGTCTCTAGAGCCTCTTTTTTGACATCATTACACATTCTCTTCCAAATAATCTAATTTGGCACTGAACCTTGCTTAAAGGTCCCTTCTCTAGATATTTTGGATCTCTTTTTAACTAGAACCTTTTCCTTCCTGATCCAAAAGTACTCCCCTAATGAGACGAGTGTATCCTTGCAAAAATCATCCACCTCCTTAGCTGTTGAAATGGTTCCTTTAGTTATTGTAACTATGGGGGCAGGCTAGGAAGTGTCAGTGGGAGGGATTGAGATGATAACCAAGGGAATAGTTATAGAAGGTGTGAATGGATACCGGGAAGGGGTTGAAAAGCTGGGGCTTGAGATAGAAGTAATGAGTTGAGGAGAAATGGTAGGGATAGAAGAGATGTTAGGCTGTGGGAATTATGAAGGGAGTTCTACAGATGTCGATTAGGTGGAAGTAGAAGAAAAATCAAATGCCACTAAAAAAATGGGTAAAGTAGAAAAAGGAGTTGCAATAGGCATGGGAAAAGATACTACAGGTGTGCCATTAGTGGAATGAAGAATGTGGGAGATATTGATATCTAAAAATGTATGTTGAGGAATCATAGTCTCAAAAATATGCTCAACTGACTAGGTTGTTGAGACAGTTGATGGGAAAGTGACAGGGCATATATAAGTAGAGGGAGAGGTCTCCTCCTTAAGATCACTCTCAATATCCTGCACATCAATGATTCAATACTTGTAGGTAGTGGAGGATCAACTTGTTGAAATGGATCAACATGTAGAACTGGGTGTTGTACCCTTTAGAATACCTGTGGTGGAGGTTCTCGTACTGGTGCTTGTACTTGTACCTGTGGAATGGCCTCTTCAAACTTCTATCTCTTTGGTTGTGGCACATCAATTCATGTTTGTGCCTCCACTTCTGAGCTCATTTTCTCTAGGATTTTCTTTATCTTTGTTGACCTTTGTAGGGATTGGAGAGTGGATGAAGGCTGATATCTTATGGAAGATTCAGCAACAAACTTTCCCTTATCTTTTGACTGCTCAACATGAGTAGAAGAATTACTATCCAATGACTCATTTTCTTCCCTTTTAGCTAATTTTTTTTTATCATTCTCTTCCACATTCACTTGGATATTTTGTAGTGTAACACTATTGTTTTGAGCTCCTTTTGATACTGGAAAATAAATCTTTTCTCCTGTGGTGAAGGGATTATGCTTGCCACTTCAGAAAAATCATTTTCCCCTTGATAGATTTTGTGATCAGGGTTTTCTTGGTGGACATACATGATCTTGATGTGTTCTTAAATAAAGTAGTTGGAAAAGAATGATTTAGGATCATGCATCATTTTAGGTTCCTGTCCTAAGTTCATTGTAGCAATTTCCTTGCCTAGAATGGCGACATGTGTGGAGTTCTATAGAGTTAGGAATCCCAAGTTGAGAGGAAATTTGAGGCGACCCTTTCTCTTGGCCATTGTAATATTTGGGAAGAATCCATCAGTTAGAGTCTAGAAAGAGATCTCGTAGAGTACCATTATATACATCACTATCCTAGGCAACATATGAACAATGTTTCTTCCCGAAATTGTTATGTAGGAGAAATATTCCCCCATATACCAATCTCCCATGGTGGAGATAAGTGCATTTGATTTGTCAGAGAAATAAGGGTCATCCCCTTCGAATAGTTTTTTGATAAATTGACCCAATGAAATGGCCGTAGATGTCATAGATATGAGGAACAAACTTGTCCTCCTATAAATTTGAACAGTAGATTTGGATGGGTGGTGAATTCCCTGTCCATTTACATCCCATAGTTGTGAATGGAGATGTCACACAAAATACATCCATAACATAAGCTGACATGTAGAAAGAGGGTTTTATGGATACTGAATTCTTCTAATACTTGTCAATGGCCTCCTTCAAGATGATTGAGAGAATTTATTCCCAGTTGAAAGATTCACCTGTTGTAAGAACATGATGGGCGATGCGTACCCATTCTGCATTAAACATAATACAATTGGGTAACCTGTATAAGTTGCAGATCATGGATGCCTATACATAAAATGGCTCCCTCAACCAAGAGATGGGATATAATTTTTCAGGCCTAGGGACAAATTGAGTACGGTTTTTCATCCAGGATTTTATTATCTCTTCAAAATTATACTAGGTCGTGGAAGCTTCAAGGTATTGAGGATTCAACAACTGTTGCGATGGGATGAGGACATATTCTCTTACAAACACTTATGCACCAAAAGAGGCTAGTTGGGTTTACGCATGGTCCTCAAAATATATTTCTTTGTGGTTTTCATGGTCAAGTTCCCACTTGACGGGGTCTGTTTATGGCATGAACGGAGGTCTGGATGCTATAAAGTGGAGTTGGGACTCACTAATATTGCTGAAAATGGTTGGTCTTGAGTAATGGAGAAAATTTGTCATTATAAAAAATGACATAGATTGAGGACCATTCCAGGTAGCTAGTGTCAGAGAAGATTCTAGCATTGAGGTCCTTACTCTTCTGCTCATTCAGAGCGGTTTTAGACCTTGTAGTTCTCGACATGTTTGAAGACTGGGAGGTAAATTCTGATAAAAAAATGATGACCATAATTAAAATTTAATGAGCATAAAAATAACATAATTGGACCATTTAGAACTGAGAAATTAGAGAAAAATTACCCATAGATAGATCGAGAGCAAAAGGATTGGTGGGCTCAGTGAGAAAATCATATTAAAATCTTTGTGCATGTAAAAATCGCAGATTGAAGTGGTGAACAAATCTTAAAATTTGAATGATTTAAATTGTACAATTCCAATGACGAAATAGATCTATGTCGTAGATTTTGAAAAAATTATTTGTTTAGATTAAAGAAGGAAGATAAATGCGGATATAAACTTTAACTAATTTCTTAATTTTTTGATTTCCGCAATACGCATTTATGAAATTGTTGGATGATATTTGCAACCAAAAATAGATTTCTTTATTTCTGCAATCAGTAATCCGCCTTGCGCGTTGCGGAATTGTGGGATGCACAATTTCACATTTTTATTATTTATTAAGTTTATGATTTCTGCAATCCGCATTGCAGGTTGCAGAAAATGCAGAACTAAAAATTGAGATTTTATTTGCGAAAATATTTTCAACATCCGCAATCTACATTTGTCGGTTACGGGTTGCGGAAAAGAAAGAAAAATAAAAATAAAAGAAATTTCAATGTCCGCAATCTGGATTTGTGGGTTGCGGATTTCAGGAAAGAAATTCTCAAAACCTCCAAAAAAGGAATTCCAATATACGGATTGCGGATTGTGGAATGCGGGTTGCAGAATATTAAAAATAAATAATTATAAGGGTTGCTTCTGCTATCCACAAAACCAAAAAAATAAATTTATTTGATGTAAATTTATTGCAAAAAAAACATAGTACTTACAGTAAGCATGAATAAGACCCCATAAAAAAAAACTCATAACCTAATATTTTACCTTAGTGAATAAATGGGGCTCCCATTTCAGTAGTTGAAATGGGGTCTGTTGTTTCCAATAAGAGTGACCTATTTTTGTTTGAAAGTGTGCACAACTTGATTTTTATACCAACTATGAGGTTGGTGAAGTGCTATACAATAGATCCTGATATACGAGAAACCATGGAGAAAACACCATTACAAGAGATGTGAAGAAGAAAATACTCCCTAAGGACCTCAACGAGAAAAGGGGAAACAAACAGAAGCCATGATGAAACCCACTTCCTCCACTCTGTTAGTGAAAAACCACCAGGTGAGTTGTGAGATAGAAACCGATACCACACTGTTATCAAGACAGATTTTATAGTTGCGAAAACACATGGAGGAAGGCAGTCATATATCTAGGTTTTGCATTGAAGGCCATCACATGCAGAGGAAAAATAAAGGCATCAATGGCCATGAGGCCATGAGCCTGGTGGCACCTTCAACAAGCAGCGAAGGATAGCGAAATAATGAGAAAATTTAGGGTTTTGAGACTTTTGTAGTAGGGTTTACAAATGGAAAAATCCCATCCAATAACTGACGACCACATGGACTCCACTTTGATTTCAATAATATGGGTTTTTGCTCTATAGTTTTCGAGAGCTTGGGGGAGCCTGCCAAAAGGGTCACACATCACTTTTGTTATGATCTCCTTTGAAATACATATAAGCACTGGATTTATTTTTATTTACAAGATGCCTTAGTATAGATGGTAGAGGTATTATTAGTTTTAATTTTTCCTTAGATAGGAACCTTACCTATAAAATAAAGAATATATAACTAGTGTTAACACATGCAAATATTTTGGGGTTTATCATTATTATCTAGGTAATGAACTTTTCACCCATGAAAACAAAGCTTTGTTACTTCATTTATAACCTTATAATGTAGTCTTTAGCATCTTCTTTTGGTAATTACTAGGCAGTTAATACAACTGTATGCTGTATGGAATCGTTAGTTCCATATATGTATAAATGTCATTTCTATTATACCTTATGACAATGCCTGGTCTTAGGTTTTACTTGTTTATATAAAATTCGAATGTATGTTGAGACAATACATATATATTACCTTGGTAATGAGTAATAAAGTATTTAAAGACTTATTTTACGAAATTATCCTTCTCTAGAGTTGTATGTAGGACTTAATGTAACAACATATGGATAAAAGTATAATGTACAAGTTATAGTCCAAGCCAGGTAGAAAACATCTAGTTCTATGTTGTGTTTGGATTCCAAGTACTTACACTTATAAATAAATAAATAAGAAGTAAATATATAGGTTTGACAATACCTTCTTCTTCTCAAATATAAACTAAACAAATATTCTAGCATTTACTTTGATACTGAGATAATTAGATCTTGATCCTGAAACTGGGATACAAAATGTCTTACCTATAATTAGACCTGTGCAAGAATCATCACTTCAGTGCATTAGCTAAAAAGCTAAGTAAGCCTTGAACATGAACTGAAGTTCCTTCAATTAAGCAGAAGACAACGTTTAGTATATAGTAAACAAACCGTTGTTTTCAGCTCAAACTATTTCAGATTTTTTTACTTACTAAACCAATCATTCAATACTTAAATGCGAATGCAAATAGTGAAGTATGCAGTTATAAAAATTTAATAAAGAAATTTGTTTTAATTTCTAGATTAGACCTTTTAAAAGGATAACTATTAGTAGTTACATTGCCCCCATAATCGATTTTTTTAAACATTAATTCTTGCAAGAAAATTTTTAAATTTTTATGAAATTTTGGGTTATTACATGTGGTATCGGAGCACACGACAGACACTAGGCCTGAATGCGGCTCAACCTGCATAGACAAATAGAAAATAAAATGCATGCATATTGATTATTATTTGCATTTTGAAATGTTATTTCTAGAAAAAATTTCTAAGCTATAACTGCAGGTATGGAAAGACTCAAGGAATATCTAGATGAAGAGTCTTCATTTAATGAACAAAGTAATTCTAGAAGAGAATGGATTAAGGAAGAAATAATTAACAATTCTTCAGAATTATTACAAACTGTTAAAGAGTTAAGAACTGAAATGGAAATAGTTAAAAACGAGAATGAAAGAATTCTAAGGGCCCACAAGGAGCTGAACAAGACAATGATGGAAAATTTTCAGAGTGAAGGAAAAGAAAAATCGACAGGATCTAAAAATACATCCTACCAACATAAAAGTAAAAAGTCCAAATATTCTAAAATTGAAATTAGTACGTCCTCTGAAATTTATGGTGACTCACACAAGAAGAATTGCTAATACACGAGTGATAGTAGTGAAGATAATTACCATTCTAGAAAAAGAAAATTTAAGCCGTATGAGGAAATTTCAGGAGAATTTAAGAAGATAAAACCACCAACTTTCAACACTGAAACTGAGAAAGGAGAGGAAGTTGATTCATGATTGTCTAGAATGAAGAAGTATTTACAAATCTATAATTACTCTAACCAGCTAAAAGCAAGAATGGCCATTTACAACTTAACTGGAAAGGCAGATATCTAGTAGTAGGATTTAAAACGAGTAAAATGTATTAAGGAAAAGAACATTAACTGGAGTACCTTTAAGAAATACTTTAAAAATGTTGGAGACATTTACCACCATACACACTCATTTTGGTCAATTTGTCCTAGTTAAACCACTATCCTAAGTTTTATTGACTTAATTGACATCAAAGGAGCACTAGATGACATCAACATGATCACACCCACGCCTACCTTTAGTCAAGGAGGCTAACTTAGCCTTCTCCTACATTCGGGGAGGCTAACTTGAGCAATTCGAGGGTGATCTGAGTGTCATTAATGCCCCATATTGCTAACTAATGGTTATAATCAGTTAAACAGAGCAGTGAAGGTGCCTTCCTTCATTAAATTGATTATTTAGTGATTATTTAATGAACTGGAGTCAACAGGGGCACCTAAAACCACCTCTGATGGTCAGTTACACTTTAGTTAACCTCATTTGGGTTCATTGGAGTCATTGATGCGCTACCACTTGCTGGTTGGCTTGCAGTGACATGTGTCTGAGCTAGTTTTAGTTAGAATCAGTCATTTATTGCTCTCCGACTTTAGTTAGGGCTCAATTGAGTCAATTAGGGTTTTGATCAGTGGTTAACTTGAGTGTTGACTGTGGCTTACATTCAGTTAAGCTAGACTCACTCATTCAATTCGAATGAACTCCTTGGGAATCAGAATTGTGTTGGAATTCATGCTTCCAACACGATTATTGTATTGTATTATTCATTATTCATTTGATTATACAGAGCTGCTACTTCCATTGCAGCACCATTTTGCCAATTTTATGATTATCTGTCTGTATTCTTTGTGAGACTGTGTTTTCAGTTCCTAGAATACTGTGAAAAATTAATATGGTATCAAATCTCATAGCAGGATGAAGCTTAGATCTCTCAAAAACATGGTTTTTGACAGATCTTGCATGAAAATTGAGCAATAGCTCAAAAATCCACCACTGCACCAAAAGGCAAGGCTTACCACTTAATACCCCAAGTAAGGAAATTGTTGATCAAGCTTGCTTGATTGACTATGTTGGGTGTGATGAAAGCCTAAAATGTGCAGGATGTCTAACTTTACGGTTCCCCTTTTGTTGTGATTTTTAGGTTTTTAACAGGTGAAATCATTCGCTCCAGCATATTCAGATGGCTTCTTCCGTAGAACTCTTGACTCCGTTCAATTTCCACTCATGGAAAGGATACATGGAGATCCAGCTACGTGCCAAAGGACTCTACAGGGTCACTATGGACACTAAAGAAGAGCCTGCTTCTGTGATAGACAAATCTAGATTCTTGAACAAGAAGGATGAAGCATTTGAATCCTTGTGCCTCTCTATTTCCTAGGATCTTTCTTTCCATCTTTCAGGATTGAAGACTCCATAGGAAATCTGGGACAAATTGGAAACCCTGTATGGAAAGCAGGATGATTTGAGAGTATACCAGCTTGAGAATGAGTTGATATCTCTCCAACCTTCCAATTTCGAGACCTTAAATGACTTTTTCACAAAGTTCAAGCACATTGTCTTACTGTTGAAGCAATGCAAAGTGGATAAGGAGGATGATCAGCTCATCCTCACCATACTCTCCAAACTTGGATCTGATTATTCATTTTTTGTCTCTACATTCCGTGCAGGGAAGCTCACAACCCATGGATGGAAGATGCCTTCACTCAATGCCTTCATTGAGTCCCTAAAAAGTGAACATGATAAGCTTGTCTAGATGGGGATCATCAAATCCTTTTGTGATCAATCCATCCATGTCTTGGGGCCCAAATATATGAAGGGTAAAGGAAAGCAGCAAAAGAACCCAAAAACTAAATTCGAAGCTCCTAATCCTAAAGTTGAAAACTAGCAGCATGATGAGTCTTCCTGCTCAAAGAAGAACAAAGGAAAAGGGCATCATGGAAAGGAAAAAGTTAAGTGTTCATACTGTGGGAAGGGATTCCACCCTGAACATGCATGCATGAATAAGAAACTTGATGAAGCTACCTCTCTCGTTGAGAGAAATGACATCAATATTTCAGAAAGCTTTCGGAGGAGAGATCAGCAAGATCGCGAACCATAGCATGAAAGAGGTCACACCCTCATGGCAAACACTTCAAAGTCCAAATCACTCTTGATAGATTCTGGAGCTTCAAACCACATGATGGCTGAAAGAGACTCCTTCTCATATTTGGACACTAGAAAATCCATCCCCATCCACATGGGAGATGACTCCACCATCATTTCAGAAGGACAAGGTACTGTTGATCTTGAGAATGGCTATTTTTCAAATGTTTTGTATGTACCATCTCTGGCATCAAATCTCTTGAGTGTCTATCAAATGACACATGCAGTTGTTCCTAAGAGATTATCCTTCAGTCTGAATGATGTAGAGATCATGGAACTTGCATCCGGGAAACTTGTTGCAAAGGGCCTTGCAAACCATCATGCAAAATCCTATGAGTTTTCCCACTTTGTGGCGGATGCAAAGCCCACCGCACTGTTGACTCATGGAAATGAAGTTAGTATACTGTGGCACAAGAGGTTTAGCCATATCAACTTCAAATACTTGCAGAAATTACAGAAAAACTCCATGGTTGAAGGCCTCTCAGTCATCAAGGCAACTACTGGAATTTGCAAGGGTTGTGTTGTTGGAAAGCACCCTGAGCACAAGTCGAATAGGGAAAGGCAAGCTGATCTACATGAATATTGGGGCTGATACATTCTATTATTATCGGTCCCATGCCTATCAGATCCATGAATAGATCAAGGTATGTTCTGACTTTTATTAATTATTTTTCTAGGTACACATGGGTCTTCTTTATCAAAAAGAAGTCTGAAGTTTGTGAAAATTTCACTGAATTGAAGGCCTTCCTTGAGAATGCATGTGGCCAAAAGATCAAGACCTTGAGATATGATAATGGTGATGATTATTTCAGTAATGATTCATTGCACATATTCTCCCAAAGTGGTATTCAGGTCCAGCATTCAATTCCCTACACTCCCCAGCAGAACGGTATAGCGGAAAGGAAGAATTGGTTTCTCAAGGAGATGACCACCTGTATGTTGAAATCAAAGAAGATGGTTGCAAATTTGTGGGATGAATCCATGCATGTTGCAGAATAAATTTAGAACAAAGTTCCACACTCATCCATGAAAGGGAAGACCCCTTTCGAAGCATACTTCAGACACAAGTAGAATGTGTCGAACCTGCGGGTGTTTGGGTCCCGAATTCCACTTGATAAAAGGAGGGCTTTGCAAACGCAAAGCATATAATGTCTATGTATTGGGTATCCTAATGAATCAAAAGGTTTCAAGCTACTGTATATGAAAACAAAATATATCATCATCGAAAGGAGTGTCAAGTTCGAAGAGCCTCCTCAGGAGGCGGAACTAGTAAAGGAGAAAACTGTTGAATTTCCTTCCTATTATACTGAATAATTGGATGATGAAATTGGGGGTGATGACCCTGATTTGGATAATATGATTTATGATATCAGTGTATATCAAAAATAAGATGCTGAATCAGAACCTGAAGTACAAAATCATCTCCCAACATGGGCCCGACAAGAACTCTCCTCCGCAGGAGATAACATTGGAAATCCGGATGATCCAAGGCGAACCCGGTCTGATTTCCAAAGAGCAGGTATTGCGCTCCCTTGTCCTAATTATTTGCTCTCTGAAACTTGTTATTTGATGATAATTTCAGATCCAAAGTCCTACTACCATGCTCGGAAGGATCCGATATGGCAAGTTTCCATGGATGAAGAGATGAATTCTCTTCAGAAAAACACTACTTGGGAGCTAGTTTCTCTTCCTCCGGAAAGGAAATTGGTTCAATGCAAGTGGGTGTTTCAGAATAATGTTTATGCAGATGGAAGAACCTACAAATATAAGGAAATTCTGGTGTCAAAACGTTTCTCCCAGGTCCAAGGTGTGGACTACCATGAGACTTTTGAACTGATTGCAAAAATGGACTCCATTCGCCTAGTTTTGACAATTTTAGCATCTAAGCACTGGGAAGTGCATCATATGGATGTTAAGTAATCCTTTTTGCATGGAGATATTCATGAGGAGATATACATGAAGCATCCTGAGGGATAAATCTCTGATCCATCTTTGGTTTGCAAGCTAAAGAAGTCACCATACTGGTTAAAAAAGACCCCAAGAGAGTGGTATTCCAAGATGGATGCCTTCCTTCTCTTGCAAAACTTCCAAGGGTGTAGATCAGATCCAAATGTGTATATACAATAGTATGATGGTAATTTGATTATTATTTTTTTATATGTTTATGACTTACTAATCATAGGTAGCACAGTTGCTTCTATTTCAATCATCAAAACTGCTCTCCAAAATGCATTTGAAATGAGCGATTTGGGGCTCTTGAAACAATTTTTGGGGCTCAAAATTGAGCAAAATTCTGATGGGATAATGGTCAATAAGTACAAATAAATATAAAACCTGTTATTCAAGTTTAACATAGCTGAATGTAGGCCTATACCATTCCCTTTCCTTTCAGGGATCAGCCTTGAAGAAGGAAAAATCACACCTCCCATGGACTGCACTATTTATCGACAGCTGATTGGTAGCTTGTTGTACTTGACTCATTCTTGGCCTGATATTTATTATGCTATGAATTCTGTATCAAGATACATGCATAAGCTCCATGATATTCATTGGAAGACAACCAAGAGGATCCTCCAGTACATTCAGGGAACTAGGACCTACGACATTCACTATGCGGCAGACTTCGAGCTAGAGCTGGTTGGATACATGAATTCCGATTGGGCAGGTGATTCTATTGATTAGAAGTCAAATTCTGGATATGTATTCATGTTTGGTGGTGGCCCCATTTTCTGGTCTAGCAAAAATTAGGCCGCCATAACATTTTCTTCAACAGAGGCCAAGTATTGAGGAGCGGTGAATGCTTGCATCCAAGCTGTTTGGTTGCAACTCATTCTTTCTGAGTTTGATATTGGTAGTACTTTGTCCACTATCCTATTTTGTTACAACCAAAGTGTTATTAATATATCCATAGATCTAGTTACCAGGCAGAGGACCAAGAATGTAGAGATACACATACACTATATCAGAGAGCTAGTGCATGACAGGACCATCATTCTGCAATACTGCCCAATTGATGAGCAGATTGCAGACATCTTCACCAAAATATTTTCAAAAAAGAAGTTCACTTACCTCCGTTCACTGTTGGGGGTGAATTCCTCAGGGTGATCCAACTACTTTCAGTGTTCAGCTTGAGGGGGGGTTTTTCCCACGGGTTTTCCCTCTTTTCCTCACTTAGTTTGTTTTTTGAGCATTGTTTGAGTTTCAGTATTGTACAGGGTGACCTATGGCCTTAGTTGGCGAGCCCCTAGCATTCTTATGCACTTTATGTTTTCTACTCCTCCTGAGTATAGCTTAAGGGGGGGTGTTGGAGACATTTACCACCATACACACTCATTTTGGTCAATTTGGACTAGTTAAACCACTATCCTAAGTTTTATTGACTTAATTGACATCATAGGAGCACTAGATGACATCAGCATGAGCACACCCATGCCTACCTTCAGTCAAGGAGGCTAACTTAGCCTTCTCCTACATTCGAGGAGGCTAACTGGAGCACTCTGGGGGTGATCTGAGTGTCATTAATGCCCCATATTGTTAACTGATGGTTAAAATGAGTTAAAAAGAGCAATGAAGGAACCTTCCTTCATTAAATTGATTATTTAATGAGTTGAAGTCAACAGGGGCGCCTTCAACCACCTCTGATGGTCAGTTACACTTTAGTTAACCTCATCGGGGTTCATTGGAGTCATTGATGCGCTACCACTTGTTGGTTGGCTTACAGTGACATGTGTCTGAGCTACTTTCAGTTAGACTCAGTCATTTATTGCACTCCAACTTCAGTTAGGTCTCAGTTGAGTCAATTAGGGTTTTGATCAGTGGTTAACTTGAGTGTTGACTGTGGCTTACATTCAGTTAAGCTAGACTCACTCATTCAATTCGAATGACCTCCTTGAGAATTCGAATTGTCTTGGCATTCATGCTTCTAGCATGATCATTGTATTGTATTATTCATTTGATTATATAGAGCTGCTACTTCCATTGCAGCACCATTTTTCCAATTTTATGATTATCTGTCTGTATTCTTTGTGAGACTGTGTTTTCAGTTCCTAGACCACTGTGACAAGTTAGTAAAAAAGATGTTATGTCAGAACAGTACTATGAAGAGTGAGATAAATAATTCTATGAACTAAAGTTGGGAACTATGAACATGAAAGAAATAAACAATAAATTTTTCAGTTTACTACATTACGTGCCTTACATTGTGGATGATAAGCCTAAGGTGCAACGATTTCTAAGTTGTTTACCTTTTCACATTAAAGACAAAATTGAATACAATAATCCAAAAACCCTTGAGGAGGCTATGCGAAAGGCAAATTTTTTCTATGAGCAGAACCAAAAAAGGGAAAGTATGCCAAATTGGAAGGCTAGAGGTCTAATAATTTTGAACATAAGAAGAAGGGTTTCATGTCTAACCACAATTTTAGGAATAATAACACACATAATTTTCCTAATAATAATTTCCAAGGAAATAAAGGTAATTCACAGTCAAACCCTAATGGCCCTAGAAATAAAGAACCTGCTAATAATCACGACAACTACGTTAAGAATAATGAACGTAAAGAACCAGTAAAGTTTTGGGAAGGTAATAGACCTCATTGTGCATCAGTATACCCTAATAGAAAGAATTTTGTCAGCAACATTCATACAGTGCGGGAGGAGAGGACTGTTGGTGACTTAGCAAGGGCGATGCCCAGGATAAACACCTGGAGAACAGGTAAGCTGATTATCAAACTTCCATGGTGGAAGTAGAAGGTAAGCTAAATCAAATGCCCATTTCTATCTTAATTGACCGAGGGAATAACCTGAGTTTTGTTTCTCCTAATTTAGTATAAAAATGCAATTTATCAGTAGACAAGTTTGTAAAGTCATGGTTAGTTCAACTAGCTACTGGAGCAAAAAGAAAAGTGATTAGTTTTGTAAAGGTCTGTACTGTAATTATGAATCAGTTTGAAACCTTTGTGAAGCTAAATGTACTTCCTTTAGGATATTATGACATGTTAATTGGTATGGACCGGTTAGAACAACATAGAGTAGTTTTGAACTACTTCGATAAAACTTTTACTTGCATCAATAATGAAGGAGAAACAATAACCGTAACAGGAATTCTTAGGAAAATAGCTATAGACAAATCTTTTCCTTGCAATTAAAGAAAGTTGTTTGGAAAGGTTGTAAATCCTTTGCTGTAACTGTAATTAATGAAGAACATATTAATAATGAATATAAAATAAAACTGGAAGATATTCCAATCCCGAGGGGGTATTCGGATGTATTCCTAGAAGAAATTCCAGGACTGCCTCCAAAAAGGGAGTTAGACTTCACTATTGAATTGGTACCTGGTGCAGTGCCAAGCTCAAAATCACCTTATCAGATGAATTTATTGGAACTAAATGAATTAAAATCACAGTTAAAGGAACTTATTAATAAAAAGTATATAATACCAAGCGTGTCTCCTTGGGGAGCACCTGTTATTTTCGTTAAAAATAAGGACGGTACTCTACGCTTATGCATTGACTACCATCAACTTAATAAAATGACCATTAAAAATAGATACCCATTTCCCCACATAGATGATCTGTTTGATAAGTTACGTGGAGCAACTGTATTTTCAAATATTGATTTACGATCTGGTTATCACCAAGTCTGAATCAAAGATGAAGACATTTTTAAGACAACTTTTAGTACCAGATATGGTCACTATGAGTTTGTTGTTATGCCATTTGGGCTCACTAATGCCCTGACTATCTTCATGTGATTATTGAATAATGTATTTCATAAGTACCTCAATAAATTTGTAGTGGTTTTCATTGGTGACATTCTAATTTATTCTAAGTCTAAATAAGAACACGAGGGGCACTTAAAAACTGTTTTACAAGAGTTGAGAGAACATCATATTTATGATAAGTTTAGTAAGTGTGATTTCTTTAAGGATAAGATACAATACTTGGGCCATGTAGTACTAATGAGGGGATCTCAGTTGAGCCAGAAAAGATAAAAGAAATTAAAGAATGGACAGTCCCAAAGGACGTGACTGATGTGCGATCATTCATGGGGGTTACAGGTTACTATCAAAGATTCATTAAGGGGTTCTCAAGAATCACAAAACCCATAGTTCGAGTGGAATCAAAAGTGTGAAGAAAGTTTTAAGAAGTTAAAAAAATTATTAACTACTGCACCAATCTTAAGAATTGTTGATCCTAATAAGGACTTTGTCGTATGCACTAATGCATGCAACGATGGTCTAGGTGGGGTATTAACTCAAGATGGACACGTAATTGCATACGAGTCTAGGAAGCTTAAAATTCATGAGAAAAACTATACTACTTACCTTTTAGAGTTGGTTGTCATCATACATGCTTTGAAGATGTGGTGCCATCACTTAATTGGAAGAAAATTTATGTTAATGATAGATAATAAAGGATTAAAATATTTGTTGGATCAACCTAATTTAAATGCAAGGAAAGATAGGTGGATATATTTCCTTAGCAAGTACGATTTCAAGATCCAACATATTAAGGGAAAAGAAAATAAGATCACTGATGCTCTAAGTAGAAATTCAAGACTGAATTTTGCAGCAGCAATCATCACTTATAAAACAAATTTAGAAGAACAGCTAGAGGAAAGAATACAATTGGATGAAAATTATCATAAATTACAAGCTAAAGTGGAAAAAAATTTAACTGGAAGTTTAAGTACAGGGTATTGTCTAAATGAAAAAGGATTAATACTTTATAAAAACAGGCTATATATACCTAATGTACCTAAAATTAAGCTGTTGATTTTAAATTAAATTCATAAGACTCCTTACGAAGGACATCCTGGTTATCATAAGACTATAACCATGTTACATAAAGATTATTTTTGGCCAAACATGAAGAATGAACTGGAAGAATACATTGCCAAGTGTTTTGAATGTCAACAAGTTAAGACTAAACACCATCATTCAACTGGTTTACTATAGCCATTACCCATCCCTAGCTGGAAATGGGAAATAATTAGTCTTGATTTTATTACAAGTCTACCTAGAAATCAGAATCTGAATGATTTGATAATGGTAGTCATTGATAAACTTAGTAAAGTAGCTCATTTCATACCAGTAAAAACCACCTACAAGGCTATTAATATTACACTTAAGGTAAATGGGAGGATTACTTACACTTGGTAGAGTTTACTTATAACAATCACTACCAAGCTTCAGCAAGATACCACCCATTTTAAATTTTGTATGGAAGAAAGTGAAATACCCCCATCTCATGAAGTAACCCTATTGAGAGGTTAGTACTAGGACCTGAACTATTAAAGGAGATGGAGTTAATTGTAAAACAGGTGCAAGTTAACTTAAATGTTGCGCAAGATAGATAGAAAATTCCAGAATATCTTAAACGAACTCAGAAAGAGTTCCAAGTGGTTGAACATGTTTTTATAAAGGTAAGTCCTAAAAAGAGTTCTTTGAAGTTAGGAAGTTGTGCTAAGTTGGCACCCCGATATTGTGGGCATTTTGAAATATTGTCCTGAATGGGACAGGTGGGATATCAATTGGATTTACCGTAAAATTTAAAGGTTCATAATGTTTTTCATATCTTTGTATTGAAAAAAATATGTACATCATGCTACTCATGTTATAAATTGGAATGATGTGCATGTGGAACCTGAAGGAGATTTTCTGGTTGAACCAGATTGTATCATCGAAAGGACGGAGATATTGCTTTGGAATCACACCATTGGGAAGGTGAAGATGCAATGGAAGCACCTTAGTCCAGAAGAAGCTACGTGGGAATTGGAAAGTCATATGTGGGAAACATATCCAATTATTTTCTAGGGAAACTCTAAGGAGGATGAATAAAATAAAATCGAGGATGATGTTATATTTAAGGCGGTGTGTATGCCACATACCCCAAATTGCAAAAACATTTTATGTTTTAGGAGACATTATGTTTCAATTTTATTATAAAGTTTGTAATTAATGACCAAGTGGGGTCAATGATAATTGCATGTAATTGTTGAATATTTTAATGATTAATAAATCAAATATGAGACAACAACTTAAGGGGGCTGTAAAATGAGTGTTTTACTAGCCACTTGGTGGAATAGGCTTAGTTGAGAGCAGATTAACAATTGGGAGCATCCTCAAACTACTTCTAGTTTTTGCAGGAGGCAACTTCCATATTCTTGTGGTCATGTTCCCCAAGAAAGTGGAACAAGTGCAGGTGGCTCATTAAGTGAAAACTGACCCAAAATACCTAGGCATGTTGATAAAAACTTCCCATTGAATTTAGCTGAGGCTGCTCATTCTTTATTTGTGAAATTTTCTGAGTGAAATTAGTACACAATAAATTCGATGGAGGGGACAAGAAGAAGTGTTTGAGTGGAAAATGATGATTTACTAAACTAGTGCAGCTACCTTGAGTTGAGTTATTACTGCTACAAGCAGAAATATTACCGCTAATTACTTGGTGGAGTTGCAAAGGTTTCTAAACCTATTCTCTCACCGAGTGCTTTCAACCAGGTGAACCATTGGATAGGCTCGGGGGTCCTAAGATTTGAAGTTTAGTTGTCTTTAGGAGTTGGTTGGGACGAACGGGATCCTTAAGTTGTTGTCTCCTCTCCTATAAAACCAAGTTCTATATGTTATTTCTAATTTTTCCATGCAAGTATAGAAATATGGAATGTATAAATTTAGGATTTGATGCATCTGTATGAATAGTTTGTTAATTAGTTAAATCTTCTTTTGATCTAAGATTTATAAGTTATGTTTCTGTTATGTATTAGAATAAATGATTTAGGGTTAGTAAAAATTTACTGATGGATAAAAATACCTGACTGTATTTTTCCACACCTTGAAGAAGGTAGTACTCTAGTACAGTAGGTGAAATAAGTATGATGAATAAATTAAATTAGGAAGTGTAAGAATATAATTATTGACTTCCAACTGTTAAAATATTTATAGGAATGTTAGAACGAAGTTCCTCTATTTTCAGAAGTTTCGTTAACTAAAATATATATGTAAAAGTTATAAATATAAACTCTACAAAAGAATGTTGATTAAAAGACACTACACAGTTTGTGTAACTATGTTTCTTGTAAGGACAGTAAACACATTTCCTCTAAATTTTAACACTAATATAGATAACTCTAATTATTAACTATTACAGAGAGAGAGAAAAATAACATAAATATGAACAACATAGATTATTATAACAATATAATGAAATTGTAGAAAAAATCTAAGTTTTATAAATAACAAATGCATAGTTGCAGTAACATTGTATTATAAAATAACAACTCCAAATAATTAATAGTAAAACAAACAATAATGCAAAAAAATAAAATTAAATAAAAGTACAAACCCTAAATTAGGGAAACTATCAACCAAGACCTCTTTTTTCTCCCTCTTTTCTAGAATAGGGTTTTTACAGTTTTACCCATTTTCTCTTAAATCAAATTCTTCATTTTTTTATAATTAAATATCTATATTATAAATTCCTTATATTAAATAAAAAATACACATAAACAATATTCGAATTTTTATTAATTATATACTAAAATAAAGCAAGAAAAGATAAATTAAGTAATCCTAATCAATTTTACACTGCAGCGTAGAAATATTTCAAAAATAAACAGAGACGGAAGGAATAGAATTTTAAAATTAATACTTGAAATCTTTCACACGTTTAAAGGTCAATTTCACGACCAAGAAGAATTTCACTTTTTTTTTCTTTATTTTCTTAACTTTCATTCATGATAAGAAAACCCTATATTATTATTTAAATAAAATACAAATTAAAATAGACATTAACATCTCAGAATCGAATACCATAATTTCTGGGAAGACTGTAAAATTTATTAAAAAAAAACACAAGTTCTTTTTAAAAAAATGCCTCTATCTATTAACAGTCTTAACAACCAATTGGTCGAGCCATACAACTATCAACATTACCCATTAATTACAAGCTTGTGAAATAAAACCCTAATATTTTTCAAAAATCGCAGCACTTCACAACAAAGTTACGGCCTTCTCTCCTGTTCCAAAATAATTACTATAATCAAGTTACGACCAAATGGATTTACAAGAAATTCATCGAAACATTCAAGTCACAGCCACACGGCCTTTCCAAATAAAACAATGTACAACCTAGCCACAACAAGGAAGTCGAATCTCAGTGAAACAACATCATCCAAACTGTACACATTACCACAAAAGAAACCTCAGGTTGTGGAGTTGAGGCTTACCAATCAACCAAGCCATGTTGGCAACCCCAATTTGTAGCTAATTCTGCCAGCTCTTTTCTACATGCTCAACTTGAAGTCATATGTCAAAACCTCCACCCTTCAACTCTGCACATTCAAGAATTTAAACAATAGTAAATAACCTAATACTTACATTTTGTTTAAGGTTAAAAGGAAAAGTATTGACAGTCAAGTTAAATAGATAAAAAAATGAAAAAAGGGGTCACCTGTTCCAGATTCAGTTCCTATGACCGTGATTAATTCTTTATCAAACCTGCAAGTTACAACCATGTTGAAAGATGGGAAATGATCCCATGGAGAAAACACCATTACAAGAGTTGTGAAGATGAAAATAATCCCTAAGGACCTCAACGAGAATAGGGGAAACAAATAGAAGCCATGGCGAAACCTAATTCCTCCACTTTGTCAGCGAAAAACCACCAGGTGAGTTCTCAGCTAGAAACCGAGACCACACTGCTATCAAGATAGAGTTTATAGTTGGGAAAACACATGAAGGAAGGCACTCATGGATATAGGTTTGGCATCAAATGCCATTACATGCAAAGGCAAAACAAAGGCATCAATGGCCATCAGGCCATGAGCCTGGAGGCACCTTCAACAAGTAACGAAGGATAGGGAAATAATGAAAAAGTTTAGGGTTTTGAGACTTTTTTATAAGTAGGGTTTACAAATGACAAAAACCCATCCAATAACCGGAGACCACATGGACCCCACTCTAATTTCAATAAAATGGTTTTTTTCTCTATATTTTTCGAGAGTTTGGGGGAACCTGTAGAAAGGGACACACATAAATTTTCCTATGATCTCCTTTGAAATACATATAAGGGTGTATCCATGGAGCTGGGTTACACTTTTTGGCAAGGTGATTTTGGAAAAATCACAAAAACATACCTCGATCGTGCAATTTTTAAACCCTAGATCGAGGTCATAACACCTAAATCAAGAGCTTAACAAAACCTCGATCTAGGTTTTAAGAATACCTCAATCTAGGTTTTAATACCTCTATCTAGGTTTTAAAAAAACCTTGATCTAGGTTTTAAGAAAATCTCGATCTAGGTTTTAAGACCTCGTTCTAGGTTTTAAAAAAACCTCAATCTAGGTTTTAAGACCTCGATCTAGGTTTTAAGAAAACCTCAATTGAGGTTTTAAGGACCATTAGAGAAAATTTCAACTCAAAATGGGCCTCCTAAAATCAATTAATAAAATAATAGTTAAAATAATAAAATAATATTTATTAATTTTGGAGGAAGAAAAGAAAAAAGCTACTTTTTGTTTGTATTTTTGGCATATATCCTTGTGTTTTTACTCAACTTTCGATCGTTCAGGATACTTTTGACGGACACGGCTACCCCAAAAACAAGAAATACCTAAAAAACGTGATGATGACATCATCATCACATTTTTTCAGGTATTTCTTGTTTTTTGGGTAGAGGGGTCCGTCAAAAGTATGTCGAGTGGGTACTCGCTGGATGTGGAATTCAATTCCGCATCCAACAAGCTCTCCCGATTGAAATTTGAGTAAAAAACGGTGAGATATGTCGAAAATACAAACAAAAAAGTAGTTTTTTTTATGATACCTATCCCCAAATTTATATTAAAAAAGTGTTTAAGACCTATACGATATTTCAAATTTAAATTAATTTCATTGGATAACACATGATGACATGGAATTTGAATCAAAGTTAAAAGGCCCATTTTGAGTTGAAATTTCCTCTAATGGCGATCGATGTCCTTGTGCAAAAACATTTATAAAAAGAGGTTTAAACGGTAGCTCGATCGAGGGTTTAATAAAACCTCGATCGAGATTATTTAAAAACCTTGATTGAGGAATATTAATACCTCGATCGAGGGCCTGAAAAACAGAGAATTATCCCTCTTACAGGAAAATCAATGTTTCTCTGTGTCTTCTGGGGGTGTAAACCATGCCATTCATGGCACACAAGAGCGGAGTTCATACCAATAGATTCGTCATCGAATCCTCTATCCATTGAGATATCATGCATGCGTTTTGGCATTCATATGGTTTTTTTTAATTAGTTCTAAAACTTACACTTAGAAAACCAGACAACAACTTTGAATCGGCTCAAAGAAAAATCCGCAGGGTAAAATATACACATCCAAAAATTTCATAAAAATGGGCAGCCCACACATTGACGTGTCCTCTTCAAAAGGGTATCTTTGGTTTTTCTACTTTTGAAAATAGTGAAAAAAAAGCTGGGATGGACACACATGTGTATAAAATGATGTTGAAATCAGATGTGGTCACTTTCGAAAAATAATAAATAATTGTTTATTGCGAAATAAATTAACAAAAAAATATGCAAACCATAGTACATTTTGTGTAGATTATTCTCATATATATATATATATATTTTTAAATTATTAATGTAAGATTTAATTACTGGGGATGGACACAAGCCACTTGTTAACTTCTTCAAATTTTTAAGGTCACACAATTCATTAAATGAAAAATTTCACACATAAAATGACATCGGAATATTTAAAAAAAATATCATTGGGAAGCCAACATAATATTCTACAATTTGTTTTTTTACTGCAATTCAAAATTCACATGGCATATATGTGTTTCGAGGGCTTTTATCTAGCTCATGAGTAAAAAATCAGGTTTTCATCGCCAAATTTGGCCAAAACGTGTTACCCACCTTCATCGAATCATCCATAAGCACTAGATTTATTTTTATTTATAAAATTCCTTAATATACATGGTAAAGGTATTATTAGTTTTAATTTTTGCTTAGATAGGAACCTTACCTATCAAATAAAGATTATATAACTAGTGTTAACACATGCAAAGGTTTTGGGGTTTATCATTATTCTCCAGGTAATGAAATTTTCACCCATGAAAACAAAGATTTGTTACTTCATTTATAACCTTATAATGTAGTATTTAGCATCTTCTTTTGCTAATTACTAGGCAGTTAATAAAACTGTATGCTGCATGAAATTGTTAGTGCCATATATGTATAAATGTCATTTCCGTTATACCTTATGACAATGCCTGGCCTTAGGTTTTACTTGTTTATATAACATTCGAATGTATGTTGGGACAATACATATATATTACCTTGGTAACGAGTAATAAAGTATTTAAATACTTAGTTTCTAAAATTATCCTTCTCTAGAGTTTTATGTAGGACTTAATATAACAATAGATGGATAAAAGTATAATGTACAAGTTATAGTCAAAGCTAGGTAGAAAACATCTAGTTCTATGTTGTGTTTGGATTGCAAGTACCTACACTTGTAAATAAATAAATAAGAAGTAAATATACAGGTTTGACAATACCTTCTTCTTCTCAAAGCTGTAAACTAAACAAATATTCTAGCATTTACTTTGCTAGTGAGATAATTAGATCTCGATCCTGAAACTGGAATAAAAAATGTCTTACCTGTAATTAGACTGGTACAAGAATCATCACTTCAATGCATTAGCTAAAAAGATAAGTAAGCCTCGAACATGAACTGAAGCTCCTTCAATTAAGCAGAAGACAAACTTTTGTATATAGTAAACAAACAGTTGTTTTCAGCGCAAACTATTTCAAATCTTTTTACTTACTAAACCAATCATTCAATACTTAAATACGAATGTAGATAGTGAAGTATTCAGTTTCAAATATTTAATCAAGAAATTTGTTTTAATTTCTAGATTAGACATTTTAAAAGGATAACTGTTAGCGGTTACATTACCCTCATCATCGATGTTTTTAAACATTAATTGTTGCAAGAAAAGTTTTAATTTTTTTTAAAATTTTGGCTTATTACATGAGGGGCATTTTAAGCCCTATATGTTGGGAACACTACCCCCTATAGTGTCGCACTTTACCCCCTATATGGTGGTGTATTACATATTATTGATGTCAACTTGGATCGATTAGCGGGTCTATTAATTATTATTGTACATCTATCTCTCTTATATATCGGAAGGATACATTTTCATGTTTGTAATCATTGTATATATTCTTATATTATGTACTCAGTACATTGTGTAAGGATTTTCCTCCCTCGAAGAGGATTTCTATTCATCTCTATTCTTCATTATTAAGGCATGGATTACATTATTTTGCTCTATTTTTTATGTTTTTATGTTATTTATGGGACTCAGTTACATACCAAATACTCTTTGTGATCAACAAGCCATTCATACCCCAAAGAAAATTATGAAGCTTGTTAAATGGTTCCCTCAAATCTTCATTTTCTTCAAGCTTTCTTCACCTCATCCATCTCTTTCTTATTTATAATATTCTTTAATCAAGAGATGTGTCCACTTGGTTAGGTCCCTTAACTTCAGATAACACCCTACTGGATTGCATTTTCAACAAGTTAGGATTTTTGTCGGCATGCCACTTTGCACAATTCAACCTTATGTAGTGTATGACACACATATGCCAACATCCTTATGGGAATTTTTCACACATTAGTTTATTACTTATGTTTCTTTACAAATATTTGTACAACATACCATATCCTTTGTGGGAATTTTACATATAGTTTTGTTTCTCTTTACTCTTTAGTCACAAAAAAGGTATTTGGGAATCTGTGTCATTTTAAATGTTATTCTATGTTTATAATTATGTGTTTATTTGCAACCAATGGCATGGTGGGATAGTTTATTTCATGCAACTTCCACAGTATCCCATATGCATTTCATGTTGGTTGTGTTAGAAAAAAGTCTTTTAGCAATTATATCTAATTATTTTGACTTTTGTCCATCTCCTTTTGATCCTTCGACATCTTTGAATTGACTGTTGATCCATGTAGGCTTTGATCCTTTTGACATCACATATTCAATGTGATCCATCTGATCTTTAATCCTTTAACATACTTGAAATGACGTATGCTTCATCTAATATTTGATCCTTTTAGATCAATGACTACAGGTATTCAACAATCTCCCCCTTTTCCATTGATGTCAACATTGCCTTGAATAACAACACTTGTTTCAAACTTATCTTGAAGATATGTGTTAAAGATTCTTTTTGTGATCATTATTCATATATATGCTTTTTGTGATCATGTTTGCACATGTATTTTGGTTTCTTTACTCTGTTATTGATCCCCTTATCACTGGGATATTTACTCTATCATTGCACTACTATGATTAAGCACTACTAGAACCCCGTGCATGGGATGAAGCAATCTCCCCAGTATTGGTATGCCAGAATAGAAACCCATCTTTAGAAACTGGGATTCTCCACGAGTGAATTTTATCTAAATTTGTACTTCAAGGTAGTGGAGAACAAACCATTGATATATGTTTTTTTATGTTGATGATCTATTCCTCGTTGGAGAGGAAATATTTATTTTTGAGTGCAAGAGGGAGCTCACATTAGAGTTCTATATGAACAAATTAGGTTTAATGCTCTACTTTCTAGGCCTTGATATTTGGTAGAGATAAGATGAGATATTTATGTCTCAAGGCAAGTACATAACTGACATATTACATAAGTTTGGAATGATGGATTGAAAATCCATTGTTACTCCAATGGTTTCCAATTTTATGTAACTTCAGGATTATGATAGTGGATATGATCCCATGGACATCACTTTGTATACACAGTTGATTTCATCACTGATGTACTTGATACGCTTTTTGCTGTAATTGTAACTTTGGAATGTATTCACTTGTATATTTCATATATTATATTTCATTGGTCCCTGATGTTCCTATCAAGAGAATCATTAATGTAATCAAGTCATGAAAAGTCATAGAGGTTAACTCTCCTTGTTGATCAGGGGGGAAAGTCCCTGTAGTTGTGGGGCACTAGGGTTATTAGACTCTCCTATAGAAGTCATCCCTCGTAAGTTGTTGTTAAGTCAGAAACTAGTATAAATAGAGAGTGAGCCTCTCTATTTATCACACAGTCACTCACACTCAGTTGTAGCACATGAGTGAGAGAGAAGGATATGGGATAAGAGAGAGAACAAATGTTGGAGATCATCTTATTGTCTTTGGGTTTTACTGCTTCCATTGGTGCTCATTCTATCTATGAGGAAATTGAGGGGTATTATCCTTTATGGTTTCCCCGAGGAAAATATTTGTGTCCATTGTCTCTTGTGATTGATTTTTGTGCATGTTATTCTCTTAGATATGATCCTAAGATCATATTGCTTAAATCATAAAAATATAACATGGTATAAAAGCTAACCTAAGAAGAAGACACTGTGCAGCTGCGGAAGCTAGGGCTTCTTACTTTTTGGATCTCACTCCACAATCCATCAGCAGAAGGAGGCTAGGTTGAATCTCCATTGAAGGGCGCATCTTTCTGTTGAAGCAGAATCTAATTTTGAGCACTTTCAAAATTTGACCTACCACTACATCGAGGAATTAGGGATTTTCAGTGAAGAGAAATTTTTGAGTGAGCCAGGATAGGATTTCTCTCCTCCTCAAAATCGAAGTTTAGAGCAAAAAATAGAGGTTTTTGGTTGGGTAGAACTCCAAGAAAGTAAAACCCTAATTTTCCCTAGAACTAGAAAACCAACATTGTAGAAGATCAGCTCCAGATCCAGTTTTCAACTTCTTAAATTGATAAGATCTAAATTTTTTGTATTTCCATTTGAGGTTCTTAGTTAAGATGTCTCATCACACCAAGCTTCATGAAAATCTTGAGGGAGTTGATAAATTCCGAGCCTAGAAGTATAGGATCTCCTTAGTCTTGGAAGAAAATAAATTGGACTCCTACATTAGTGGAGAGGTTCCATTTCCAGAGGGAGATGAGGCTAAGGCCTTACACAATAAGAAATTGATCAAGGCCAAGAGGATTATTGCTGATTCAATCAAGGATCACCTCATACAATAGGTGTCCTCCCTAAAGAGATGTTTGATGCCTTGACCAAGTTGTTTGAAGGAAAGAACATAAATCAAAAGATGACTTTGAGAAATAAATTAATGAATGTGAAGATCCAGAATGCAGAGACCATACAATCATACTTTACAAGGGTCTCCCATATCAAAGAACAACTTGAAGCAGTAGATGAAGAAGTGGAGAATGCAGAGATTGTGATGACCACATTGAATGGTCTCCCTAGGTCATGGGACTCTTTCATTCAAGGGATTTGTGCTAAAAGAAATCTAGTCACCTTCAGTATATTGTGGGAGCAATTATCACAAGAAGAAGCTAGAACAGTAGTCTGAGAAGAAAAGATGGGAAGTGAAGATCAAACTCTCATAGTACACTCCAAGAAAAGCAGAAGGGACTATCATCCTCCTAAAGGTAAGAATTCTCACCAGAAAAATAACTCTAGAATATCTGAAGTCAGATGTTTCACTTGTGATGAGATAGGACACTATGCCATAAATTGTCCTAGAAACAAAAGTAACTCTCACAAGAAGAAGGACAAAAGAAAACATCATGCTCACATTGTAGAGGATGATGATCCTCCAAGGAAAAGAGTCAAACAAGAAAGTGAAGATTCTTCAAGTGATGAAGAGTATGTTCTGATTCCTGCCCTCACGGGAATTGTCACACTTGGAAGCAATGATTGGCTTATAGACAATGGGGCTTCCAAGAATATGACAAGATTCAAAGAATCATTTGTGAAACTATCCAAACACGAGTCACCTCTGAAGGTGAAACTTGGTGATAATTACTAGTATCCAGTAAAAGGTAGTGGTGAATCGTCCTATAAGCTAGACTCTGGAAAGTATATGAAGATGAAGGATGTCTTGTTTGTACCAGGACTAAAGAAGAATCTCCTCTCCATATCTGCATTGGATGCAAAAGGCATGAGGGTTTCATTTGTATATGGCCAAGTCCTTATGTGTCCAAAGAGAAAGACTATGGATGATGTAGTAGTGATTGGAGAGCAAGAGGGAGGACTATACAAATTGAAGGGCCAACCAGAACAAGCTTTGGTCCATGATTGAGTACATCCAAATGAAATTTGGCACAGAATGCTTGCACATGTGCACTATAGAGCAATACCACTTGCAAGCAAAGTTGTTGAAGGTCTTCCATAAATATAAGCAAAACATGATGGTGTCTGCAAAGGATGTGCGAAAGGAAAAAACACAAAGAAGACATTTCCAAGTAGCGAGAGCAAAGCAAAAGGAATCTTGGAAATCATCCACTCTAATGTATCCGGTCCGATGTCATCCAGTTCATTGAGTGGTTATGTGTACTATGTATCTTTCATTTATGATTTTTCTAGGAAGACATGGATATACTTATTGAAAAACAAAGATGAAGTATTCAGCAAGTCTAAAGAGTTCAAAGCATTGATCAAGAACCACACAGAAAATGAAATTAAGACCTTTCGATCAGACAATGGAAGAGAATTCACATCAAATGAATTCAAATAACTATGTAGAGATTCGGGGATTAAGAGGGGGTTGACCACTCCATTCAATCCACAACATAATGGGGTTTCGGAAAGGAAGAATAGAACGATTATGGAAGCTGCAAGGGCAATGCTTCATGATCAAGACCTTCCCATGCATCTATGGGTGGAAGCTACCAGGACAGTTGTGTATGTACAGAATCATACTCCACATAGAGTACTTGAGAACAAGACACCTGAAGAAGTATTTTCCAAAAAGAAACCAAAGTTCAACCATCGCAGAATATTTGGCTATCTAGTGTACATACACATTCCAAAAGAAAAGAGGACAAAGATAGATCCTTCAAGAAAGAAGGGTATATTTGTTGGATATATTGAAAGCTCGAAGGCTTACATAATATACTTCCCAGGATTCAAGAAGATCGACATCAATAGAGACATAACATTTAACGAATATTCAGCTTACATCAAATCTAGAAAGAAACCTATTGAAGATGCTGCAGAAGCAGAAGAACCCAGAATTCAAGATACATCCATGAACGATGCAACTCAAGAAGAAGATCGAGAAATAGAATAACCCCAGGAACCTGTAGATTTACCACAGGAAAATAATACTCATAAGAAGAAACATGCATGGGTACGAGAGGCTATCCAAGGTGCAAAAAGATATGGGGCTCCAGAAGAAATGCACAGAGAGAGGAAATGAACTAGGTCCTACTCCATTTATGTAGCCCTATTATGTGACATCATTGATAAAGAGCCTTCCAACTATGAAGAAGTAGCAGAGAAGAAAGAATGGAAGGATGCTATGATCGAGGAGTATCATTCGATCATGAAGAATGATTTTTGGGATGTTGTCCGAAGACCAAAGGGGAAGTCTGTTGTGACTTCCGATTGGATCTACAAGATCAAGCATGCTACAGATGGAAACATAGATAAATATAAATAAAGGTTTCTGGTTCGTGGCTTCTCTAAGAAAGAAGTAATAGATTATGAAGAAAATTTTGCACCTATAGCCAGATACACTTCCATCAGATCAGTACTTGCTCTGGCTGCAGTAATGAAATGGAAGATACACCAGATGGATGTCAAGACTACTTTCTTGAATGGTGTAGTGGAAGAGGAAGTGTATGTGGAGCATCCACTTAGTTTTGAGACACATGACAGGGAGACTCATGTGTGTAAATTGAACAAAGCCCTGTACGGTTCGAAACAGGTACCCAAGACATGGTACGGCATAATTGACAACTTCCTATCCAGTTTGGGATTTACCAAGAGTAAAGAAGATTCCAAGATCTACTATAAGGTTGAATAAGGGAAGCCAGTGATCTCCTATTATATGTAGATGACATTTTTGTAATAGGTGAGGATGGTTTGATTGCTGATATGAAGAGGAATCTTGCTTCCAAGTTCGAGATGAAGGACTTGGGTATGATGCATTGCTTTCTAGGCATGGAGGTGTGGCAAAATGTAGATGGAATCTCCCTAGGACAAGGGAAGTATGTATTAGATATCCTGAAGAGGTTCGGAACGATGGACTGCAAGACCATGACCAAAGCTATGGTATCGAACCTAAAGCTATTGAGTGATGCTTCATCAAATTCGGTTGATGCTATGATGTATCGTCAGATGATTGGGTCCTTGAAGCACCTGATGAATACAAGACCATATATTTGCTTTGTTGTGAACACATTGAGCCAGTTCCTGATGGATCCCAAACATGTTTACCTGATTGTTGCAAAGCATATTCTGAGGTACATGAACGGTAGAGTTGATTATGGGCTCAAGTATCATCGTGAATCCGAAGATTAACCTAGAGGGTTATGTGTATTTTGATTGGGTAGGAAGTTCCATTGATATAAAGTTAACTTCATGGTGCTACTTAAGTATGGGAATAAGTGTGATCTCTTGGTTTAGTAGGAAGCAATCCTGTGTGACACTGACTACATCCGAAGCTGAGTATGTCACAGCTTGTTCGGCTAGTTGTGAGGCAGTGTGGCTAAGGAAGATACTATCTAATTTCTTTGATATCCAATTGGATGACGCTTCTATATATTGTGACAACCAAAGTTGTGTGAAGTTGTTGGAGAACCCGGTGTTCCATAACAATTTGAAGCATATTGACATCAAATACCACTATATCAGGGATATGGTTTAGAAGGGAGAGGTGAAGCTCCAATATGTTGCGACGAATGAACAGATAGTTGATGTGTTGAGTAAGTCATTAGCCAGAGTGAAGTTTGAGTACTTTCAAGAGAAGCTTGGTGTTCTCCAAATAGGGGTTCCTTCCAAGGGGAAGTGATGAGTCCACGAGCCCTTCTGACATGGTGGTAGGTGGGGCCTCCAATGGTCAGATGTAAGTGTAGATCCATTCTAACATGGGGGAATTCTGGGCCCTCCCATGGTCATATGTAAGTGCAGATCCCTTCTAACATGGTGGTAGGTGGGACCTCCCATGGTCAGATATAAGTGCAGAGCCATTCTGACATGGGGGCAGGCTGGTCCCTCCCATGGTCAAATGTAAGTGCAGAGCTATTCTGACATGGGGGTAGGTTGGGCCCTCCCATGGTCTGATGTAAGTGTAGATCCATTTTGACATGGGGGCAGGTTGGGACCTCTGATGGTTAGATGTAAGGGTTGGGCCATTATAACATGGGGGTAGGATGGTCCCTCCAATGGTAAGATGTAAGGGCTGGGCCATTCTGACATGGGGGAAGGTTGGGCTCTCCCATGGTTAGATGTAAGGGCTGGGGCCATTCTTACATGGGGGTAGGATGGGACCTACCACGGTCAAATGTAAGGGTTGGGCCTTTCTGGCATGGTGACAGGCTCGGCCTTCCATGGTCAGATATAAGTACTGGGCGGGCCTTTTAGATGTACGTGGGAGGCTGGACCTTCCATGGTCGGATGTAAGTGCTAAAGAAGATGAATACCTACATGGAGGCTAGGCCTACAACCAGCATGAGAAAGGGATGGCTCTGTAGAAATTCCTATGACAAGTAGAATTAAGAGATAGAACCATTTGACCAAGATAGCAGAGTAGTGATGATGATGATCCAGTGATGATCCAACTTTGATGATGATCTATTGATGATCCATATTTGATGATGATCCAATGATGATCAATATTTGATGATGATCCAGTGATGATCTAGTGATAATCTAGCTTTGATGATGATCCAGTGATGATCCACCTTTGATGATGATCCAGAGAAGAAGACTTGTGCTGATGAATTGTGTCTAGAGAATACCTTCCTAGTTAAGAGGGAGTGTTGATGTAATTGTAAATTTGGAATGTATTCACTTCTATATTTCATGTATTGTATTTCATTGGTCCCCGATATTCCTATCGGGAGAATCATTAATGTAATCAAGTCATGAAAAGTCATAGAGGTTTACCCTCCTTGTTGATCATGGGTCAAAGTCCCCACAGTTGTGGGGCACTAGGGTTATTAGACTCTCCTAGAGAAGTTGGCCTTGGTAAGTTATTTTCAATTCAAAAACTAGTATAAATAGAGAGTGAGCCTCTCTATTTCTCACACAGTCACTCACACACAATTGTAGCACATGAGTGAGAGAGAAGGAGCTGGGATAAGAGAGAGAAGAGTTGTTGGAGATCATCTTATTGTCTTTGGGTTTTACTTCTTCCTTTAGTGCTCATTCTATCTCTGAGGAAGTTGTGGGGTTTTCTCATTCATGGTTTTCCCGAGGAAAATCTTTGTGTCCATTGTCTCTTGTAATTGATTTTTGTGCAAGTTATTCTCTCAGATAAGATCCTAAGATCATACCGCTTAAATGATAAATATATAACAACACTTAAGGCCATCTATTTGTTATGCAATTAACGTTTTGAGTCATTTTATGTCTAATACAAGACATAGACACTAGGTTGTTGCAAAGCATGTGTTGAGGTACCTCTCAGGCATGGTTTCTTATGGAATCGGGTATGACTCTAGTGGAGGGGTGTTATTACTTGGTTATACTGATTCTGACTAGGGTGGAAGCATTGTGGAATACAATATTACTTACAAATACTTTTATAGTTTGTTTTTTTATCATGATTCGTTTGTCCAATATAAAGCAAGGATTGGTTTCCTAGAGTACTATAGAGGTTGAGTACATTTCTTCTATACTTCATGTAGAGAAGTATTGTGTCTTAGAAATATACTTATGGGATTGTTGTAATATCTTGACTGATATTTTCCTGTTTATGGGTATACTCTAGATGGCTAATAGATTTAATCCTTAATCAAATAGGAAAGAAAACCACAAACTTTGCATGCATGCAGTTGCATGCAAATATGTGCCCTAGAAAAATACTGAGATGCTATAAAATAGGAGAAATAAATGCATGTACATACCAGTATATAGATATGCTAATGGTGAAGAGACCATCCCCAGCACGCAAATATTCTACCAGAGGAATAAGGAGATACAACAAATCGTCCTCCATAGGTGACTACGCCCTCCTCTCAAACTGTATAAGCTCCATAATAATAAATAAGTTGATGTTGAAAGCCCAGATGAGGTGTACTAGGGTTATACTACCCCTCTGATGATGATGGAAGCAACATGCAGAAGAAATAGAGGAAGGATAGCCCAAAACATGAATGCCTCCTCAAATCAATTCACCCATGCATATTAGCACCTCCAGAAAAGGGGAGCACTGACAATATCTTGCTTGATACTCAAGCTGAACGGACCTTCTTCCAGGGGAAGGGTGATGGAGGTGCTCTGAAATGAATGGAAGTGACATGCAGAAGTTCTAAGCCTTGTAGGTAGGAAAACGAATTTCTTTCTCTTTGACTACGGTGATACGGTGTGACAATGAAAACCCTCTGACTGGGTGAATAATCAACCTCCCGGAATAACTACTGAATGTAACCTGATGATGAACTAGTGTTGAACCTGGATGATCCAACCTGATGATGAACTAGGGCAGATAGATTCCGCTTCCGAAATACACCAGTTAGCTGAGCATGCACTCAACCCTAACTTAGCTCGCCAAGCTCTCCAATTTGACTCCATAAATCAATAATCCATAAGTGACTTCTCCATTCAATTTATCTTTCTTTTATAACTTTCAACTGTGAAAACCCTAACTTTTGACCCAATTAGGTCAGTTTCTATTCTAATTTGCAGTTGACTTGCATGCATGTGCATGGAGACTTAATCGGGTGCATGCATCATTAAATAATGCCCAGATGTCATGCATGCAGGTGGCCTTTGGCTCTAGTGGCCCTCTTTGACCCAATGGTGATATAATATTGATGCCCTAGATCTTCTATATGTGGCATCAATCTTCAGTTGGTTCCTTGATTGTCAGTACCCACTCGAACCTACAAGAATCACATAGGTTATCGGGTTGGTCCTCAATGCCTAAGAAAAAGAGGACGTTACTGTCCTCCCTGCTTCAATTTGCTTGTCCTCAAGCAACTGTAAAGTTGGGTGCTATAATACATGTTCTACCTCCCAAGTAGCCTCCTCTATAGGTAGATATTTCCACTAAACTAGGTAATCTCTTATGATTATGTTCCTCAGTTTCCTCTCTCGCACCTCTAGGATGCGCTCTGGAATCAGAACCAATTTCCCCTCGTCATCAAGGGGAGGTAGCTCGAAAGATGTAACAATATGTTGAACAACCACCTTCTTGATATTGGAGACATGAAATATGTTGTGAATATTGCTCTCTGGGGGTAGTTCTAGCTCATATGCTACCTCTCTGACCTTCTGAATTATCTTGTATGGACCATAGAAATGAGGTTGGAGTTTTTATGCTCCTTTATTTTTAAGAGATGAATGTCGGTAAGGATAGAGGCGTAAATAAACGAAGTCTCCCACCTCAAAACTGCGCTCAACTCTGTTCCTATCTGCATATATCTTCTGTTGATTCTGAGTAGCCTATATGTTCTCCTTGAGTATCTTGAGGATATCTTAACCCTCCTGAATCTAGTATTTGGCTTTGGTGGCCCTGGTATCACCAAATATCTGGTCTGCAAAAGTGGAAGCATCATACCCATATAGGGCTCAGAAAGGGGTCCTTCTAATGGTCATATGGTAGGTGTTGTTGTAACAATGTTCACCCAAGTGTAACCATTTTGATCCATGTCCTATGTTGACCTAAGACATAATTTTTCAAGTATCACTCAATCCACTTGTTAACAATCTATGTCTACCCATCACTCTGTAGATGATAACTTCTGCTCATGGCTAGCTCAGTCCCCACTAACCAGAAAAGATATTGCCAAAAGGATCCTATGAATTTGATGTCCTTGTCATTGAAAATGGTCTTGGGTAACTCATGGATTCTAAATACATCTCTGAAAAATAGTTCTGCTTCCTGTGCTACTAAATAATCTGATGATATGGCAAAGAAGTGAGTAAACTTAGTCAATCTGTCCACTACTACGTACAAGCAGTCTCTTCCTTGGACCTTGGGCAGCTCAGTAATGAAGTCCATAGAAATGCTCTCCCATTTATGTTCGGGAATAGGTAAGGGATGTAGTAAACCAACCGGGTGGATGTGCTCTATTTTGTTTTGTTGGTACAAGTTGCACTCCCTCACATGTTGTATCACATCTTTCTTGAGGCCCTTCCATGAGAACCTTTCTCTAATCTATCTGTAGGTCTTGAGAAACCACTGATGCCCTGCTAATGGTGAATCATGCGATGCCTGTAAGATTTTCTTATAGAGGGGGGAATCTGGAAATAAGAAGATTCTATTTTTTTAGTATATGATATCACCAATGACCCTATACCTATCATCCTAAATCTGTCCATCCAATAGCTCACAAGCAAACTTATCTTTGGAGTACTCAACCAAAAGATGAGACCTCCAATCTGATGAGATGCTCATAAGGGATAAAGTAGCTGGTCATCTAGAAAGTGCATCGACCACTACATTGCTCTTCCCCTTTACGTACTCAATCTTGAAGTCATAATCCTGAATTTTACTTACCCATTTATGTTGTCTCTCGTTTATCTCTTTTTTCTCTAGGAAGTATTTCAGGCTGTTGTGATGTGTTTTAACCTTGAACCTGGCACCCACTAAGTACTTCCTGAACTTGGTTAGCGCATGTAGGATGGATAACATCTCTTTGTCATATATCGAATATTGGCGCTCATAGTCTTTGAGCTTCCTACTCTCAAATTCAATGGGGTAGTTTTTCTACATCAAAACTGCCCCAATTCCCTCTCCTGAAGCATCACATTCTAACAAAAAGGATTGAGAAAAGTCTGGTAAAGCTAATATTGGGCATGAACACATTACCTTCTTCATTTTCTTGAATGTTTGTTGTGCTTCCTTTGACCAACTAAATTCTCTCTTCTTGGTAAGATCTGTGAGGGGTGTGGTCATTTGTGCGAATCCAATCACATACCTCCTATAGTAGATGTAAAGGCCCAAAAATCCCCTCAGTTTTGTCACATTTTTAGGTGTAGGCTAATCCAAAATTGCCCGAATATTCTCTAAGTGCACCTGGACCCCATTGGCCCCTATCATATGTCCTAAGTACAACATCTCCTGCATGCCAAACTCACACTTGGACATTTTGGCATGTAGTTACTGCTCCTGTAGAATACCAAGCACTTCATTAAGATGTCTCAAATGTTCTTTCCAAGTCCGACTCTATATCAATATGTCGTCAAAAAATACCAGAATATATTTACACAACTATGTCCTAAAGATATGGTTCATGCATGACTGGAAAGTAGATGGTGCATTAGTGAGCCCAAATGGCATCACTAGAAACTCATAATGTCTATAGTGGCAACGGAAAGTGGTCTTTGGAACATCCTGTTCCCTCACCAGAATCTGATGGTACCCTGACTGGAGATCAATTTTGGGAAAGTACTTTTCCCTCTGTAGTTCATCCATTAACTCATCAATCCTAGGGATGGGATACCTATTCTTTATGGTCTTCTTATTGCGTGCCCTGTAATCAATGCACATGCGTAAGGTTTCATCCTTTTTCTTGACTAACACTACTAAATATGCAAAGGGACTGGAGCTAGGTTTGATATATCCCAGCTTGAGTAGTTGCTTGATTGTACTCTTGATCTCATCTTTATACCTCTCGGTATGTCTATAAGGAGTGGTGATAACTTCTTGGGTCCCCTCCTCTAACTCAATAACATACTCAAATCCCCTTTCTGGAGGTCGACCTGCTAGAAGGTCTCTAAATACTACCTTGTGATTCTATAGTAAGGCCTCTATATCTACTAGATGTTGTGTGGCCTCATCTGGTGGTTTCCTAAAGGTAACCATACACTTTGCAACCCACTCAATATATCCCTGCTGGAGTACTGCCTCCATCTTGTGTGATGTCACTGCTGTGGGAGGATAGGTATTGATCCCTCTCAATACCACCTTCTGTCCTTCTGCCCCTGTAAACTCCATCTCCATGGTCTGGTGATTTGTGGAATACATTCCTATGGAATACATCCATTGAACTCCTAGTACCACATTAATGTTAGGTACATATACCACATAGAATGTCTCTATCACTGTATAATTCCCAAGCGTTACCTTTAATTTAGGAATCCTCTGACTACACTCCATGCTATGACCTGCTATTTCTACCGAAAACCCATCAAATCTCTCAGTCTGAATGTCTCTCTTTTTTAACCCATGCAGCATCAATAAATTTGTGGGATGCCCCACCATCTATCAGTACTCCCACTTTGTGGCCCTGTACGGTACCTCTGATCCGAAGAGTGTGGAATCTAGGAACCCCTATCATGGTAGAAATGGTACCTCCTGAGGCCTGTCCCTCAACAACTGTATTTGTTGTCTCTCCCTGCTCCTGATCTTGGTAATCCTCATCCTCCTCACTGTCACAATAAGCCTCTATGTAGTATGCCTTTCCTTTTACTGAACATCTGTGACCTGGTATCCATAGTTCCTGGCAAGTGAAACATAACTTTTGTCTTCTAAGGTCCTGTTAGGTATCATTGTCCATCCATTCTTTCTTGGGCCATGGTTTCCTTTCTTTATATTTAATAGGAACATTGGTCCTAGGAGGAAACCTATTTTTGGCCACTGCATCCTGCAAGTCTCTAGTCCATCTGATGGCATTTGCTAGGGTGGTGGGCCTAGAAGACTTGACCCATCCCCGTAAGGGTTCAGTGAGGGCCTCAGTGAACAACATAATCAACCTGTTCTCTGATATATCTGTGACCATGACCTCTATCCTCTAAAAATCAGAAATAAAAGCATCTGCACTCCCTGTCTTCTTGAGATGTGCCAGCTCCCTAAAGTGTACCTCTAGATCCTTTCGATCAAACCGCTCAATGAGCCTCTGTGTAAAATCTATGTATGAGGTGATGGTGTTGTGACCCAGTGTCACTAACCCGTGGTACCACCACTCATGTGCTTCTCTGTCCAAATGAAAGGTAGCCAATTTAGTGGCATATGTCTCAATCATGGGGTTGAGCTGGAAGTATGTATCCAACTTTTGCACCCAATTCCTAGCTGGGCCACCCCGGGTGCCCTCAAAGGTAGAGATAGTCAGCTTCCCTACAGTGCACTGTAACTCATAGTTCTAGGTGAATGGCCTATTGTAATATTTGGGTTTATTCTTACTTTTAAAGTGGCAGAAGTCAGTGAAGGTCATGGATGAATGGAAGTCCTCTCCTAAAGCCCTATATTCTCTTAGATAGGCACTCATGGGTTCTTCTGGTTATGCTTGTGCTAGAGGCACTGTAGTTGGACTATCTAAGAATTGAGCAATGGTAGTTCGGAAAGGATTGTATATATGGGGATGGCTCTGCATGTTGGTATGTAAGTGCTCCCTACTAATGCTGGTGGATACCCTATCACTGTTGGGAAATAAGGGACTGTGTTGGGTGGGCCCATTCTTCTCAGTCATTTTCCTGAAGGTGCTCATCATTTCTTTTTGCCCAGTGGTGAGTTATTTTATGGATGATATGAGACTAATGAAATCTATTTTATCATCATCGGCCATTGTTTCTTTTCCTTTTTCAAACTGATACTCTATGTTCCCCAAATCTATGTCCTCTAGCTCCTCTTCTCTGCGTCTATACCTCTGTCTCCTGTGAGTAATGTTGTATGGGTCACCTAGATTCATTTATAATTTTTGCACACCCACAGCTGGCAAGGAAAATGGCTCCAATACCACTATAATATCCCAACTGATATTTTCCTATTTATGTGTATATTGTATATGGCTAATAGATTTATTCCTTAATCAAATAGGAAAGCAAACCCCAAACTTTGCATGCATGCGGTTGCATGCAAATATGTGCCCTAGAAAAATACTGAGATGCTATAAAATAGGAGAAATCAATGCATGTGCATACCAATATATAGATCAGCTGATGGTGAAGAGACTGGTCCTATCATGCAACGATTCTGTCGGAGGAATAAGGAGATACAACAAATCGTCCTCCATAGGTTACTACACCCTCCTCTCAAATTGTATAAGCTCCAGAATAATAAATAAGCTGCTGCTGAAAGCACAAATGAGGTGTACTAGGGTTATACTACCCCTTTGATGATGATGGAAGCAGCATGTGGAAGAAAAAAAGGAAAGCTATCCCAAAACATGAATGCCTCCTCAATTCAATTCGCCCATGCAGATTAGCACCTCCAGAAAAGGGGAGCATTGACGATATCTTCCGTGATACTCAAGCTGAAAATCCCTTCTTCCAGGGGAAGGGTGATGGAGGTGCTCTGAAATGAATGGAAGTGACATGCATAAGTTCCGATCCCTGTAGGTAGGAAAATGAATTTCTTTGTCTTTGACTATGGTGATACAGTGTGACAGTGAAAACCCTCTAACTGGGTGAATAATCAACCTCCTGGAATAACTGTTGAATGTAACCTGATGATGAACTAGTGTTGAACCTGGATGATCCAACCTGATGATGAACTAGGGCATATAGATTTCACTACCAAAATACATGATTTAGCTGAGCATGCGCTCAACCCCAACTCAGTTCGTCGAGCTCTCCAATTCGGCTCCACAAATCAATAATCCATAAGTGACTTGTCCATTCACTTTATCTTTCTTTTATAACTTTCAACTGCGAAAACCCTAACTTTTGACCTAATTAGGTTAGTTTATCTTCTAATATGCAGTTAAATTGCATGCATGTGCATGGAGACTTAATCGGGTGCATGCATCATTAAATAATGCCGAGATGTCATGCATGCAGGTGGCCTTTGGCTCTAGTGGCCCTGTTTGACCCAATGGTGATATAATATTGATGCCCTAGATCTTCTATATATGGAATTAGTCTTCAGTTGATTCCTTGAATGTCAGTACCCACTTGAACCTACAGGAATCACATAGGTTACCGGGTTGGTCCTCAATGCCTAAGCAGAAGAGGACATTACAATTTTTCAGTGAAATACTTGAGCCTATAGTTATTAGGTGTGACAACCAGAGTTACACAAAACTTTCTAAAAATCTAGTTGTTATCACCATTATTGGTAAGCAGTTGGAAGAGGGAAAGCCCTATAAGAAATAAGGTATGAAATAAAAAAAATTCATGATATGACAATGTTAAATTATTGAACCATGAATCTATAGGCAGATGAATGCAAATAATGAGACAGAATTTTGCAGTGGAATTATCAAGCAAATGTACACTGAACAAAAAATATTTGGAGTAAAGATTATTAGTATTGCTCAGTTAATTACAACATAATATCAATATTCATTCCAGCAGTATACAATGGTGTTACATAAACGATAATTCAAATCATGTGGATAGGATTCAAATATACCAACTCATTATGACTGACTGGACAACTAGAAGTGTCTAAATCACTATCAGAGCTTACTAGTCTAAATCCACATGTCTAATTCAGTATATCAATTAGTTAAACTAGTTAAAGTGATGAGGTAGGTGAGAAATGCTTCCTTACCCCATGTAGCCATGCAAAACTGACGCTAAATCAACTGAAAGACATATAACTAAATGTAACTAAAGCTTGACTTAGCATACTTAGCTACCTACCACAACCAACTGGAGGAGGATGCCGGTGGGACTCAAAGTGGCTCCTAAAATGTAGGTGTTGGTCTTAGGGGCCCATAAACTGATGGATGAACATGTAGTAAGTGGCATTTAACCTCTACATGTGTTTCCCACACTCTAGTGGCTAGAATTGGTGGATCCAAATGCACTGGTGGACCCAAATGTCACTGGTGGACCTAATGGCACCAAACATAAATAAATGACTCCTATGTTAGGCATGATTATCTAATAGACTATAAATGGAAAAGGGAGGATTATATAATCCTAAAATACAAGAGGTATGTTAAAAAGATCTTGAAAAATAATGAAGGAGGCCATTTCTAAGCTTAAAATTCATATATTTTGAAACATTATGGTTTAAGAATTAGGAATAGGTTTAAGCCAAAGTGTGCATTTATGTTATCATATGATAGATTTAAATGTTGTAGATTTTCCAATGGATATATTTATGGTTGTCAATAAATTCAGAAACTAGAGATGCACATGAGAAGAGTTTTGGGTGGCCCACAGAATGGGATAAAAAGGAGAAAATGATTAATGGTCATACAAAAAGGTAAAATATATCTGTGGTCAAGAATCATTCCGATCGAAGAACTAGAGCGAAGAAATAAAATCTCCCAATCAGTGAAAAAGCTTATACACTACATAGATCAATGTTAGACATCTAAAGGTGAATCTGATCAATGGTCCATAAATATTTCGTTGGGTGAACATGCACAAGAAAAACGAGGTTGGAGGTTAGCAGAATGGTGCAGAGCTCATGTAAATCAGTGGTTAAGGTAAACACTTGAAAAATATCAATGGTTGTGGATCATTTCGTTGATTGAAGTTGCATTGATAAAAGAATTTTTAAAATCAACGAAACATCTTAAAGGGTTCACATGATCGAGGGTTGAGATTTAATAATGGAAAGATCTACGTTCTAGGGATATTCCTCTATTGCAAGATGCGTGGATAAAATTCTAGTGAGCCCCAGCGAAATTGGTTAAATAGTAACAATTTTCAAAGGTGGATATTGAAGTCGATCAAGATCCATGATAGAGAATGACTCCACTGGGAAAAGATGCATATTGTTTATACGATTGAATTTTAGCGGAATATTTAAAGAGTGGGATTGATCTATGGTTGAGGTTCATCAGGAATGAGATCAATAGTTATTTGCTACTTTGCTGGTGAAATAACGTGGTTATTTAGTTTCTGAATGGGAGACAGTAGATCAAGAAAATGAACTACGATGGTAAATGGAGGGATGATGGATATACAGATATTAAGGAATTTGCAGCCAAGAATTGCAAGGATGATAAAGTTAAATAAGGAATCATAATTGGAAATGTAAGGTTAAAACATTGGTCGAGATCGGCGGTGAAAAATAAAAGGGATCAAATATTCTAACATAAGGAGACTCACATCGAAATATGTATATAGAATAATAGAGGGTTTCGAAGAATAAAATACTGTAAAATGAAAAGCACATGGAGGAATACTGTTTTTTATTTGTGCATTAGTCGAAGAAAGTTTAGTTCGCAAGGAAGAAGCCACCTCAGACATATTCTCATCCACCTGTCAGTTGACTAGGTAGGACACTTTTCACCTATCGAAGAGTATATCAAAATGGATAGTGGAGGGGAAATAGAGGCTCAAGCCCTAGAGTTTCAAAGGATTGAAGAGGTTTTTGAAGATAGGAATATTGAATTTTTTGATACCTTGTTGACTTATGGATCTATTAACCAACTAAAAACCAAGCTTAAAACCTTTGAATACCATGGTATCGATTTGCATGGTGTTTGTAGGTATTATTTCCATTTTTTCTGTCATTGTTATCATGTAAAATGGCACTTCTCCATCCAAGTACTGACATCCAATATGTTGGGACACAAAAGGACAACCTGGATTGAAGTAGCCAAAACACTATAGATGGGCATGACTATTGATAAATCATCTCTTAACCAGCTGAATATATTTTTGTTTAGACATTAGGGTTGCAAACGTGACTATTTGCACAACAACTAGTGTGTCACACGCAAGTATCTTCATTGCAACTCACGTGTACATTGAACACGCGGGTTTCCTTAAATCAAGGAGTGTGTCATACACGACCTGCCTATATCAATACTTGTGTATAACTTAATTCGAAGTTAAAAAATATAAAACATGATTAGTTGATATGAGTTGATTCCCTAACCATATCTATATCAACTGTCTCAACCATATCAACCATTGAAACCTCTCTATTTCTTCATGTATAAATAGAGGCCATGGGATGGGGCTAATAAATCATTCTTAGAAGAGAAAATTTATGATGGCGGTATGCCTTCAGACATATCAAAGCAGTAGAACTCAGTTTCCTCGGTTCACAGAGGAGTCCTTGTTTCAAAAGTTGGGTTGTAATCTCACCGTCTCTATTTATTAATAAAGAAAGTTTCTTCTTCCAATATTGTGCACTCCTGTATATGATGGATCATGATTTATTTTAATTATTTCATTATGAATATGTATTCCATTAACCATTGATATGTATATAAGATATTTTCAGGAAGAACTTGTTCTTTGTAGGTGATTGGAGAAATCCCTACAAGCTGTGGAAGCAACTGGAAGAGGAGAAGAAAAAGCTAGGATCAACCATCATAAACCAGGTTTGTTCCATTTTCTCCCTATTCCTATTTCAATTTCTACATGGTTGATGGTCTGGAAGCATAGATTAGTAAGTTGGTAACCCTAGAGACCCTAGGTTATAAGGGTGTGTTTTCCAGAACAATAGAACTGGAGACTCCGCTAGGGAGTCTAGCCTACTGTGGGTCCTTCCCTTTAGTTTTCCTGACCAATCTTTGCTCTTTTTTATTCTGGGTGTGATTTTTCTAATTCTTTCCTTTGATTTTTAGTTTGGCATGTTCAGGACCTGTCTTCTAGTATTTTTTCTTTGAAATTTTTTTCAGCAGTACACGCGGGTTGTCTTGTTGAGAGGCACGTGTTTCACCTTGTATATGTGAGTTGCATTCAGGAAAATCGTGTGTCACACACGAGTTTTCTTTATAATAGTCGCATGTTCCTGTAGCTTTGTTTGTGTTCATAGGGTTTTTTCTTGTGCCTATCTTGGTGACCTCTCAGAGCCTTGTGTAGGTCCTATTTCGGACATGATTATGTAAATCCTAGGTCTATACATATCACAGTTTGCTTGATATTTCAATTTCTTGGGTTCTTTGGGTTTGAATTTTTTTATTTGTGAATGTTGTTGGTCATCTTACTTGGGTTTTTGGGTTTGAATGCTTGTGTTCTAGGTCATCGATCAGTCCTTAGGAACACCTTATGCTTCACACTGCTGTTTGTAGTCTGAGTTTTTTCTTTCTCCCTTTTGTGGATATAGTAAGCTTGTAAGTTTGATAGTTCCTCCAAGCTTGATTTTGTGCCATTTCATCTTGCCTGGGTGGAGTGTTCCACTGTAGGATCTTGGTGAATCATTTGCTTGTATATGATTAGATTGTTCGAACTTGATCAAGTTCACATTCACTTCCATTATAATTTTTTAAGTTTGTTGAAAAGAAAAAAGAAAAATATTTTATACTTTTTGCATTAGCTTGCATGTAGTGTTCCTTTCGCTATTTTTCAAGAAAAAATTCAAAAAATGGTTTAAAAAGTCTTGTAGTTTCTCATAATTAGTTTAAATTCACCATCTTTCATTTACAAGAAAATAAAAAGAAAATTTGGTGTAGAAATTCAGGCCAGCAGTAGATTAATTTTACCCACAACAATTATCAATTGATCATGCAAAATTGCTAACAAGAGAGACTGAATATGGAGCTGTAACACAAAATTATATTAACTGAGTGTACAATAGCCAACCTTGTAATATCATAGGCTTCTAAATAAATAGAATAAATGAAGAAATCAAATGCATGAGGAAGCATCCAAATCTAGCATAAAGCAGGATTACCAAAAATAAGCAAATCCCCCATAGGTGTAAAAGCTGGATCCCAAATATTTCATGGAGCTCACGAATTGGAAAAAAGGCATAGGCAAGCTAAAGAGTGGTGGAATGGAATCTCATACATGCTTTTGCATGGAGAAAAGAGAGGAGGATGTGTAGGACAAAAAACAAGTTCACCTCACCTAGTCTAGCTTTCCCATGTGCCTTAAAACACTGAAAAGCAGGCAATAAAGCAGAAAAAGAAGATAGGCACCTAGGAGGCCAGGAATAAAGAATATTTGATTCCTAAGGATTTCCCAAGCGCTACATGATTCAGATATGGAAATTTTGACCTCTATGGATAGGCAATTAGCAACTTGCACAAGGTGGGACACATGAACTAGGCAAATAAGACAAAAATAAATGAATTAATGTCTAAGTGGGTAAACTATGGGTTGATTATTCTAACACCCCCCCTTAAGCCTGAATTTATGAGTAATAAATAAAAAATATAGGGCCTAGCAACAAGGCTTAGTCACCCTTTACATACTGCATGTCCAAATAAACAAGGAAAGAGGCAAAACCAACTTGGGAAAATCCTCCCTTAAACATGGACTGTAAAACAAAATTGTAGAATCTTGTCTCCACTCATGCCTTTACAGCATGATCAGCAATCCTCAGCAGTGATTTGAGATTACTGAAGGTCTTCTCACAAAATACTTTGGTGAAGATATCAGCTACTTGTTCTGAAGATGAACAGAAGAGTAGGTGAATGGTGCCATCATGCACAAGCTCTCTGATGTAGTGCATGTGAATCTCAATGTGTTTGGTTCTCTACTTCTGAACTGGATCTTTGTAGATTCTAATGGTACTCTGGTTATCATAGTAGATGGTAGTTGAGTACTCAGGTTCGAAACCACACTCTCCATGTAAACCCTGCAACCATAAACACTGAGTTGTTGCATTAACAACTCCTCTGTACTCAGCTTCTGTAGATGAGAGTGCAATGGCACTCTGTTTCTTGCTTGACCAACTGATTGGCCCTTCTGCAAGTATGAACACATATCCTGAAGTGGAATTTATGTTTGTGCTATCACCTACCCAATCACTGTCAGTAAATCCACTCAAATCAAGATCAGATTTTGCCTTATAGAAGATCCCATGTGTCCTTGTTCCCTGAACAAAGTTAAGGATCCTTTTGGCTGCTTTCCAATGGATCTCATGAGGCTGATCCATGAATCTAGAAGCCACACTTACTGCATAACAAATATCAGGTCAAGTATGTGTCAAATACAATAAACATCCAATCAATTGCCTATACAGTGTATTGTTTACCATCGGTGGAGAATCATCTTCCTCCAGCTTCACTCCTGAAAGGAAAGGAGTTTTGATTGCTTTGCAGTCTTGCATTCTGAATTTGATCAGCAAATCCAAGGCATACTTGGACTGGTGCACCTTTATTCCAGCTTTGTTTTGAGCAATCTCAAGCCCCAGAAATTGACTTAAGAGCCCCAAATCTGTCATGGAGAAGGCTTGGTTCATAGCTCCTTTTAAGGAAGCAATATTAGCCTGTGAGCTTCCTGTAATGAGAAGGTCATCAACATATAACACAATTATCATTAATGAACCATTAACAGAATTCAAATAGACATTTGGATCTGATTTGCACCGAACAAAATTCAGAGATAGCAAGAAGCTATCTATCTTGACATACCAAGCCCTGGGGGCTTGCTTTAGCCCATACAATGACTTTCTCAACCTGCACACAAGAGAAGGGTTAGTAGAAAAACCTTGAGGCTGCTGCATATATATCTCCTCAGTGAGATCTCCATTCAAAAAGGCACATTTTACATCCATGTGATGTACTTCCCATTGCCTTGAGGCTGCAATGGCTAGAGCTAGCCTGATGGAGTCCATCTTTGCCACTGGGGAAAATGTCTCATTATAATCGATGCCATGAACCTGTGAGTAGCCTTTAGCTACCAATATATCCTTGTACTTCAGTGGTGAACCATCAGCACCAAATTTGGTCTTATAGAACCACTTACACTGTACTAGTTTTCTCCCTGGAGGAAGATCCACTAGCTCCCATGTGTTGCTCTTCTCGAGTGAGCTGAACTCCTCCTTCATGGAAGCTTTCCATCTTGGATATCCTTCTGCTTCTTCATATGTTTGAGAATTAGACTCCACCATCAAATAT
>LPNX010732154.1:424891-499250 GCA_001517045.1 Pseudotsuga menziesii | reverse complement strand
TTCGCTCTCAACAAGATCTCCATCTCTACTTTCCATTCAAAATAGTTGAAGGGAGTCAAGATAGTTTTCTGTGAATCCATAGCTTTAGAAAATCTGTCCCCGCTGTCAGTAGAAGGCTCACAGTCTTGATGTCGAACCTGCAAAATAATTTTTGAAGGAGAGTAAAAACCTACAATGGCTCTGATACCATGTAGAAATTCAGGCCATCAATAGATTAATTTTACCCACAACAATTATCAATTGATCATGCAAAATTGCTAACAAGAGAGACTGAATATGGAGCTGTAACACAAAATTATATTAACTGAGTGTACAATAGCCAACCCTGTAATATCATAGGCTACTGAATAAATAGAATAAATGAAGAAATCGAATGCATGAGGAAGCATCCAAATCTAGCATAAAGCAGGCTTACCAAAAATAAGCAAGTCCCCCATAGGTGTAAAAGATGGATCCCAAATATGTCATGGAGCTCATGAATTGGAAAAAAGGCATAGGCAAGCTAAAGAGTGGTGGAATGGCAGCTCATACATGCTTTTGCATGGAGAAAAGAGAGGAGGATGTGTAGGACAAAAAACAAGTTCACCTCACCTAGTCTAGCTTTCCCATCTGCCTTAAAACACTGAAAAGCAAGAAAAAAAAGCAGAAAAATAAGATAGGTGCCTAGGAGGCTAGGAATAAAGCAGATTTGATTCCTAAGGCTTTCCCAAGTGCTACATGAGTCAGATATGGCAAGTTTGACCTCTATGGATAGGCAATTAGCAACTTGCACAAGGTGGGACACATGAACTAGGGAAATAAGAAAAAAATAAATGAATTAATGTCTAAGTGGGTAAACTATGGGTTGATTATTCTAACAGTTGGCATAGTAGTTGCATTTTTATTTGAGATTCTAGTTATTACATCTTTTTTTTATTTCTTTTGTCGAGTCTATAACACCATGCAGTTTCAGACCACTACCTCTGACTAAAAACAACCAATTAAAAAGAAGGATTTAATTAAAAATTACCAGTAAGTTTCTTTTTACTAGGTTCATACATCAACTAGCTTAGGCTCAACTAGCCTCTACTAGCTGACCTTTCATGGCCCATTCAGGCCCATGCTACAACATTAGCTTTGATACCATACTATAACGTTCCCGACCCTCCGACCGGTGAAGAGGATGCTACTATACACCAAACATCCGGGAATCTAGCCCCATGAAGTTTAACATACCTATGATGCTCAAGCAAGATACTTAAAAACATGAAACATACTACATACTAAGATGCATAATTGTTCATATACATAGCTAAAGCAAAACAACATTCATTCATATACAATTCAGCATTCAACATGTCCATCATCATAATTCATTAATAGTAAATATGATTGCAAACAGATTAGTCAAGAATACTTATCTGATGAGAAATGTCCCGTAACCAGCTATGTCGCTGCAACGTTCCACCCAACCATAGGCCATCGTGCTCCTTAATCTCTCAGCAATGCTGACACCCTCGAGCCGGGCATGATTTCCCAAGAAATAAGGAACTAGAAGGCTTACACATAGCCAAGGATAATAACACAACAAGGTTACATAGTTCAACCAAGCCAACATAGTAGGACCCTACACCAGAACTAGCCTGACTTCTAGGACACCCACACACACCCAACATAAGGAATTGGTTCTTTCTCTGCTACGCAGTCCCTCAGGCCTGAACCTCCCTTCCAGTGCTATTCATGAATTGTTGAGAAGAAAGCCAGCCCTCTAGCTCTGTCTATGTGGTTCTCAAACTCACCAGGTTTATCCAGCACATCAAGCCCTCATTCACCACTCCAATGCAGTCTGAGGACAAACTACTGCGTGCATGCAGCAAACAAGCACTTCACAACTTGAACAGGGGGAGACAAATCCCTAAATTGTTCTTGGCCCTATCGTGGCCAAACTGATTCCTTAGAAACCTACAGTAGCCCAAATCACAGGGGAAAATGGAGCCAACCAAAATGTAGTTACTCCCATCAATCTACAGCCAATACCGCCATAAAAAGGGGAAGACACCGTCAATCCATACGTGGAGGAGACTACAGCTAGGGATCAATGAAGAAAACATAGCCATGATCTCCAAAGGAAGGACGGGGAAATACACAGTCCGACCATACCAAGGGAAAATTAATTCTCTGTGTGAATGGAAGAAAGAATAGAACTATCGACTGGAAATCGGTGTGAGAGAGGGAAAAAAATGTAAGCAGACAACAAATCCATAAGGAGAAAATGCCCACCTCAAATCGGTAGGGGAAAAACACAGATACCCACCATCTCCCGGGTGTGAATGGATCTGTATAGGAAATCATGGTTGATAGTGGAAAGAACCCGTTCCTCAGCTCACTGCCTAGATCCCAAACGATGCCGAAGCTTGTGCGTGAGGAGGTGAACCCAAAATGATGCAGAGAATGGGAGAGTGGAAAAACGTCCCCTGTTATTTTCCTTACCCACATGAATGGACAACTCAGCTGGTGGAGTGTGCATGGGGGAAAGCTTGCCACCCCCCCACTACCCAACAGAATAAATTCCCTCAACCAAAATCAGGGTTCTTCAATGGGGTGGATGACACATGGCTTTTCCCCATATGTTCTAGGTTTAACAATCCCCCCCTTACCCTTGGGATAATCATGCCCTTTTCAATGTAGTTGCAGTGAACATAGTTGGTTGGGTTCATTTAATTAAAATGCACATTTACATGATGACCAACTTAATACGTGTCGTATATCACGATATACCATCGGCAATGATTCCATTCGCCGAAACATAACACAACTAAATCGATGGTGGGATTTTTCCTCTATCTACACACCACGATTCATTACAATATATGCATCACATACATTAATGAAAATGGGGTCAAAACTGGGGCACTACAATCCCATCCCCCTTGGAATGACACCGTTCTTGGTGTTCCAATACAGAGGAATACATATCCAAAATTTCAAAATTTTGCAGACCTGTACCATGTTCAATTATTTACTTTGAACTTTCAAGACCAAGCCCCTCAGCTTCCACAAGCTTCTCCTGCTAGTTCTCAGCTTTCGTCTCATCCCCAAGTCGAGGAAATTTGTGGCTTCCACCCTCTTTATGTTCCCTCGCTGGCCAGTCCCGCCATAAATGATGTCGTCCGCATTTCCAATATTTCACTGGCCGCTTCATCTTTACCTGTTCAATTTCCCTTGAGTCTTCATGCTTGTAATGTTTCTTGACGGATTTCTTCGACGAATGTCCCATCATTGATCCACTTTCCTTGCCTTTATATATTGCCCCCAGAAGGATTTTTACATCCTTTTGCAAACCAATAGAGTCTTGCAAAATCTAGTGGTTCATCTCATTCTGCCTTTTCTATATCTTGAGCATTTCTCCAAGATTCTCTTGGGTCCTGGCAATCATTTGAAGGAGACCTCTAGCCAAGTCCAACAACTTTTAGTCTACTGCCATGATCAATGTGCACCACTGGATTTCACTTTTCTCACCTATGAAATGCACCATTGAAATTCTGTCAGACCAAGCATAATATAGGCATTAATATCAGTCAATTAATTGCCAAATTTGCATGACAATCCAAGTCTCATCAAGGAGACTTTCATACTTTTCATGCCTTCCCAATAGGCACATGAGCTCGTTCATGTCCATTCTTGGGCAGGGAATTAGCTATTCCAGCATTCACAATTTACTTTAAGAAAATAAACACATTCTATTTTCAGTCAGACATGAATTCAACAATCCTTTGTTTTCACAATGCATAAATATATATATATATATATATATATATATATATATATATATATAATCAGAAGGAAGAGAGAGAGCAGCAAGAGTTTTTTCCCCTCTTTGTCTTGTTACATCCTGGAACACACACCACTGCTATGGCTTTTCATCCTCTCAGCCTATTTCACTTCACCGTGAATGTTGGACCAATCCCTCTTCGTCATGACACCTAGTGTCTCCGATCTATTTCAAACCTCTCAACCATGGAGCCTCCCCACATGGTTTGTCTCAGCTGCTAGGAACTTCACAGTCTCACTAGCACCTTTTTCATTACTTCTCATTCTGAGCTCCTCAAGACAGTCACATGTCCACATGCACCCCTAGGATGCTTTCATAGTCCTCGCTTCCAGCGATACCTATATTCAAACATTTAATAGATTCACATGTTTAGTTTATTGTCATCGATTTTTATCTCTTAAACAAGAGCTTAGAATATCATAACCAAATCATATACACATGTATATTCATAAGCAAGAAATTACAAAATAGTCCAATACTTATATGTATTGCGCGTTTCCTCGTTGGTCCACAAGATCTTGCTTCGCTTTGCAAGCCTTGGGATTTCCTATGGACTTGGATGTTAGGTCAGCATGCAGGCTACTCCTCAACACCAAATAATTAATGTCCAGCCAGTACACCTTCATGCCGACTGGAAAGGGACAAATTAGCCAAGCCAACACAGTTGGTTTATTAGGCCATGCACTTATATCAACAACGCACTTATATCAACAACACACTTATATCAACCATGCACTTATATAAAAAAATAGACGACCATTTCTAGGTCCAGGATCTACTATGGATCCCTGGGCATATAATATCCCTATTTTAGTGACATCTTCACCACACCCTTTTATACATATCAAGCACAGTCAAGCCAACCCTTAGTTGGGTTTATCAGACTGTCCAGCCAAGCCAATACACTTAAATCAACAACCAAACTACATTTTTTTAGCCTATCAACATAAGCAACATAAGCAACCTTATCAGCGTTATTGCTCTAAAACTATAATCATGTTTCATATCATTCACTATCAAGTATTGAGACACCAGGGGTGCGTCCACTCCCTAGGGTGTAATCAATATTGAAAACCCTTCCATGATTCGACATTGAAAAAGTGTGCACCCTTTTCCGGTGTGTGCCATGTAGGCCCTATTCATACTCAAGCTATCGATCATCATGGAAATAAAATCAAAACATGTTCTGCATATGGAATTTTAATAATTTGACATGCACATTCTTAGCTAGGGTCACAAAACACTTATCCATTTGTCGATGCGGTATTCCTTCGTTAAGGAGGAATGGGGGCTCCCTTCTCTGAGTTGAGAGTCCCTCGGTTTTCCATCCCAACTCCTTTCACATTCCATATCCACAAATGTCTTACCAACATAATATATACCATCTCACTGATGTTGCTTACCAAACACGTAGTGTAGATGGGACATTTCCAAAATTCCCAATGGAGTTTCACCCGAAACCCATTTCCAAGATAGGGAAACCCTCCCCCATGAAGTTTGTCTCCTGTAGGCCATGACACATGGTCTTCCTGTAGTGTGTACCCCTGGAACATTCATCAAGTAGCCAAATAGTCAATCAATATCTACTAATACAATCCAAATTTTATTGTTCCATAACCTAGCAATGGCATTAGTAATTAAATTCAATATGAACTTGCAACTCTGTCTACTATAGAAATTGATTTGCTTGGAAATGAGGTGATCCTCATTTGTTGGTCTCTCGTAAGTAGCACCACTATGCCCATTATAATTTTATGCTTACTGGCATAACATGAACATCCGCTTACAACACGTCCCCCTGACACAATCTTATACAAGCCAGTAGTGATTAGTAGTTGTCAGCAATTTATTAAATCCGAAATTCACAATTCAAATTTAACAACCCATTATGCATACAAACTATTTTCATAGCCATGAGACTCTTCTCATAAGTTTTGTCTCTTTCACATGGTAGATTCTGGCATTTGTCATGGTCTTACTCTCATTGCCATGCTCTAAACAATCTACCTAAAACCTGAACTTCAATTAGTCAAACACTTGGTAAGTCAGGGTGCATATAACCTTTTCATTGTTGCAACCATCACTGAAGCATTTTCAGAATTTATAAAATTCAAATACTTCCAGTTGTTAATCACATCAATACTACCAAAACTCGTTTACTTCACGCAATCATTATCATACTTTAAATTATAGGGTACAATCCCTTTATTTATGTAATTTAAATGGAAGGTTTAGATACTTCTTACTTCAAAAGCATATCATTTGTACCACCTTTCCCTTCCATAGAGCATTTCTAGTAGCCAATTGATCCTGACTACACTCTGCATGCACTTACTATCCAGTTTGGTTGGTCTCTTGCAGGAGGTTGCAGAAGTTGCTCACCAACTTTTTATCCTGGTTTTGTTGCCTTATCCCTTTCTTCATAGGATTTCTGGTCACATTCATCAGCATCAGCAACATAGTCAGCCATGTCCAGGTTGTCGTTGGTTTTTTTTCCACTAATGGCAACACCAATGCAATATTTACCATTAATGGTTCATTATAAATGTATAGTTCTCACTATTCTTACCAACATGTAATATCCTATGCATGCCAGGCATATCCTCATACATTTTGTGTACAAAAACTTATAAAATGTAATGGTAATTAGAAATATAGGGTTTAAGGAAATTTCCCTTTTCAAGTCCCTAATCCTTGCATGGAACTCCTCTTCCACACAAGAGCTGGTTGGACTTCATGGTCTTGCTACCTCTAGGCATGCAATTTTTGGATTTGTCCATATTGAAAGCAACACATTTCTCTTTCAAGCAATCACTAGCACTTTGTTGCTCTACATTCAAATTCTGGTGACTCTCCCTTGTTCCTTGTTGGATAAGCTTTCCAACGCCCATTCACATGCTTCATTCTGACCTCAGGTGTGAAAACCACACCACTTCAAAATGATGCTTTTTACCAAATGTATTCTGGTCTAAAATGTCAACCTCGGCCACCTAGAATTCTCTTCCTTTTCAGCCCTAAAACTGCTGAAAATCCAATGAGAAATTATTCACTGAACACTAGTTGAGATTTGCTGGAACCTTCACTGGAAAAACCCAAAATTCTCCTTTGTCAAAATCGGGTCTCATCCCAACTAATTTTCTGATGTTTCAGACACTTAGTGGACTAATCTTCTGACACTTCAGCAACCTAGACGACTAAATTATCCGATGTTCATCGGGGGCCCTATCAGCTATAAGTTTCCACTGCATTGGTGGTTCCCTCGACTATATTTCTCTGATTTAAGCTTTCCAAACGGAATCGCTGATGCCAAGGACTATTCATCAGGTCCATAATCATCTAAACTTCCAGTGTTTCGGCGACCAGATCCACTAACTTTATTCGTGGCTCATCGGCGCTCAAGACCACTAGATACTCCCGACACATTGATGGACCCATCAACTAAATTCTTTCGCTGTGTCGGCAGTCCGAACTGCTAATCCTTTCTAACGTGTTTCATTGGTGGTGTGATCCTTTAATCTTCGCTACCGTATCAGCAATCCCATCTTCTATTTTCCTTCAATGTGTCAGCGGCTCAAACAACAAACTTTTTCCGCCGCATCGGTGACCCAAACTTCTAAATTTTGTCGATGGTTCCTTCACTTAGAAATTTTGGAAAATTTCCTTCCTTGCACCAGCTCCTCAAACAGCTAATTTTCTCTGACGCCTTTAACACTTCAGCCAACTACTTCTTTTTCCGTCGCTGCCATTGTGGCTACTTCGTTGCCTATTTTTGGCCACTGTCACAGCTACATCATCATCTATTTTTCGCCGCCATTGCGACTGCTCCATCAACTATTTGTCACCGATCCAAGAAGATAACCCTTGTTGACATTGCAGCTTCATCTTCAACTGTTTTTTGCTGATGTATCGGCTCACACTTCCTCTAACAGTTAAAGTCTTCCGATGTTCTCTGCACTTAGAACTTTTTTTGAAGAACCTTCCTTCTTCATCCGTCAGTGCATCGGCCGCTCCATCCGCTAACTCTCGTTGACGTATCGACTATTCGAACAACTAAGCTTCACTGACGTTTCAGCGATCTTCCGGAGATCTCCACCGTTGATGCTCTCATGTTCTATCTCCCATCAATGCCGCTGGCCTTTATCAGGTGTCCTTTCGACTAAGTGATCCGGCATTTCAACAGTATTCAACTAGATAGAGCCATCACATCGGCACCTCCATCTTATTTCTTCCGCCGAACACTAAAACCTTCTGAACTTTGCCAAGTCCCAAAATTTTCAACACTTAGAAAATTTTCCTTCAAGCTTCGCGTTGGATGCGTGATCAGCTAATTTCCTGCGATGTATCGACTCCATCATCCTCTAATTTCTGTCGCTATGGCTCCCTTTCGGCGAGCTTTCCCTTTTCTTCTGCCATCGTTGTAGCTCATTAACGAACAACACGGCCGACACTGCGGCTTGCTCTTCACTATTAGTCGTCGATCCATCATCAAACCTTCGTCGACGGTCTTAGCAGAAGAGTATGTCGACTCTCCTTTCCACTAATCCTTTGCGACGTTTTAGCACCTTCAACATCTTCCTTCCACTGGTGCCATCAGAAACCATTCCACCTAAATGCGCCGACATTGTGGTGATTGTCAGCTGATGGCTTCCGACAAATTTCTCACCTTTTGCTGTCCGCCAGTGGCCCGTATCGAAGCACCTTCCAACTAAAACTTTCGCTACATCAGAGGTGCATCCCACTAATTTTTTGGACGGCCGATAGCTTGAATACTTATAAAACTTCCCAACTTTTATTCCGTGGTTCTCATCGGGTGGCCTTCTGCGTAGGTGATCTGATGCATCGGCGGGACTTCAGACTAAGTCCTCCGATGATCTGATGATCCCACTACTTAGAGGAATTTTCCAAAAATCTCTTATCATGCATAGGTTTTCTTCTTATTTCTGCTGGGAAGAAGGAAACCTGCCTCTTCTAGCTGACCTTTCATGGCCCATTCAGGCCCATGCTGCAACATTAGCTCTGATACCATACTGTAACGTCCCCGACACTCTGACTGGTGAAGAGGATGCTACTATACACCAAACATCTGGGCATCTAGCCCCATGAAGTTTAACATACCTATGATGCTCAAGCAAGATACTTAAAAACATGAAACATACTACATACTAAGATGCATAATTGTTCATATACATAGCGGAAGCAAAACAACATTCATTCATATACAATTCAGCATTCAACATCTCCATCATCATAATTCATTAACAGTAAATATGATTGCAAAACATATTAGTCAAGAATACTTATCTGATGAGAACTGTCTTACAACCAGCTACGTCGCTGCAATGTTCCACCCAACCGTAGGCCAGCGTGCTCCTTAATCCCTCGAAAACAATGCCACCCCTGAGCCGGGAATGATTTCCCAAGGAATAAGGAACTAGCAGGCTTACACATAGCCAAGGATAACAACACAACAAGGTTCCACAGTTCATCCAAGCCAACAAAGTAGGACCCTACACCAGAACTAACCTGACTTCTAGGACACCCACACACACCCAACACAAGGAATCAGTCCTTTCTTTGCTACACAATCCCTCAGGCCCTAACCTTCCTTCTAGTGCTATTCAGGGGTTGTGGAGAATAAATCCAGCCCTCTAGCTCTGTCTGTGTGGTTCTCAAACTCACCAGGTTTCTCTAGCACATCAGGCCCTCATTCACCACTCCAATGTAGTCCGAGGACAAACTACTGCATGCATGCAACAAAAACGCACTTCACAACTTGAACAGGGGGAGACAAATCCCTCAATTGTTCTTAGCCCTATCATGGCCAAAACGATTCCTTAGCAACCTACAGTAGCCCAAATCACAGGGGAAAATGAAGCCAACAAAATTGTAGGTACTCCCATCAATATACAGCCGATACCGCCATAAAAAGGGGAAGACACCGCCAATCCATACGTGGAGGAGACTACAGCTAGGGGTCAATGAAGAAAACACAGCCATGATCTCCAAAGGAAGGACGGGGCAATACACAGTCTGACCATACCAAGGGAAAATCGATTCTCTGCGTGAATGGAAGGAAGAACAAAACTATCGACCAGCAATCGGTGTGAGAGAGGGAAAAACATGTAAGCAAACTACAAATCTGTAAGGAGAAAATGCCCACCTCAAATAGGTAGGGGAAAAACACACATACCCACCATCTCCCAGGCATGAATGGCTATGTATAGGAAATCATGGTTGACAGTGGAAAGAACCCATTCCTCATCTCGCTGCCTGGATCCCAAATGACGCTGAAGCCTGTGTGTGAGGAGGTGAACCCAAAATGATGGAGAGAATGGGAGAGTGGAAAAACGTCCCCTGCTATTTTCCTTGACCACGTGAATGGACCACTCAGCTGGTGGAGGGTACATGGGGGAAACCCTCCCACCCCCCCACTACCCAACAGAATAACTACCCTCAACCAAAATCAGGGTTCTTCAATGAGTGGTTGACACATGGCTTTTCCCCATAGGTTCTAGTTTTAACAATCCCCCCCCTTACCCTTGGGATAATCATGCCCTTTTCAATGTAGTTGCAGTGAACATAGCTGGTTGGGTTCATTTAATTAAAATGCACATTTACATGATGAACAACTTAATATGTGCTATATATTACGATATACCATTGGCAATGATTCTGTTCCCCGAAACATAACACAACTGAATCAATGGTGGGATTTTGCCTTTAGCTCCACACCATGATTCAATACAATATATATGTCACATACATTAATGCAAACGGGTTCAAAACCAGGGTGTTACACCAGGTTTTGAGATTAAGTTGGCAAGGAAAGTAGTGGCAGTTGAAGTTGAGGTGATTGATTATCCTTTGGAATAACTTGCTTTTAGGGAGAAGTTGGAATTACGCCATGTGTGCTATTTCCTCGGCTGTTCTTTGAGTGGTAGTTTTTCCACATGAAGGAAGTTGGTTACTATTTACCAATTCATTTTCACTCAGAAGGGTCGTTTGGAAACTAATGAGTCCAATATACATTTGGTTGATCAGGTTAAATCGACTACAAAGAGCCCGGGGGATGGAATGTACTCATCGTTAATGGGCACATTTGATATCCCAACCCCAATAAATTTTCTAGGTTCTATGAGTGTAGGGAAGTCTATCGCGATGGTTGGTGATAGAACTGATCCTTGGGTGATTCCTTCCTGTCACAACCCTCAGGTTCCCTTATCTGCAGCAGAAGTGGCTTATCAATCTATCGTAGACACCACTATTAATTCTATCGTGACTCATTCTACAGTGTCAGAGGAGTCAGAAGAAACTTACATTCCTGATTGGGAAGAGAAATATTTATATTCGTATTCCTTCTTAGACATGGTTTTTCCTTCCGATGAAGCAATTTTGGAATCCACGAGTGGGAAAGATAATATTTGTGAAGATATTAACCATAGCTCCTACTTTCTTATAGAGCTGAGTAGAATTGAAAACCAAGAGTTCCATCTAAGACTGGTAGAATATATTGATGTACTGATTAATCCTTTGCCTAAGGAGGGAATATTTGCTAAGGGGAATACGACAAATATTTCTGTTACCATTCCTATAAACTTCTCTTTAAAACCTAATGTCGTCGAAAACATGCATATCGATGCAAACTGCTCTCCAGAGGAGATTTCCATATATACTTCCTTATTTAAGGAGTTTCGCGATGTGTTTTCCTAGTCATATCAGGAGATTCTAGGCATTAATCCATCAATTGTGGAACATGAAAAATGAACCTATCCTAACACTAAACAGGTTCGAAAAAAACTTAGACCTATTAACCAGTGTAAAGTGACAGCTTTTAAGGATGAAGTGGAAAAATTGTTGAAATAAGACTTTATCTACCCGATTTCTCTGATGGAATGGGTATCCAATCCCGTTCCTCTTGATAAGAAAAAAGGGACAATACATGTATGCACTGAATTTCATTACTTAAATAAGGCATGTCCCAAGGAAAATTACCCCACGCCCTTCATAGATCAAATCATTGATGCTTGTGTAGGTAGAGAAGTTTTTTTTATTATGGATGGCTTTTCTAGATACAATCAAATCCAAATCAAGACATAAGACCAACACAAAACAACTTTTATTTTTCCATGGGGTACCTTTGCATACAATAAAATCCCCTTTGGTTAGAAAAATGCATGGGATACCTTTTAGTGGGAAATGATTTTTTCCTTCCACAACATTAAAAATATCGTCGAGTCGTACATTGATGATCTGCCTGGCCATTCTCGCAAGAGGATTGACCATCTAGATCACCTTTGCTTAATTTTTGAACAATGTAGACATTACAAAATATGCTTGAATCCCCACAAGTGTGTTTTTTTCGTTGAGTGAGAGGGGTTACTCGGGTTCATCGTGTCGAAGAAAGGAATTCAGGTGGATCCTTTGAAAGTAGAGGCCATTGCAAATATGCCTCCTCCTTGTTCTGTCAAGCAAGTTTAGATCCTGAAAGGAAAATCTAATTTCCTTCGACGTTTTATTGTTAACTCTACCAATATTACTAAGGGCTTCATGCTCCTGTAAAACATGACACTCCATTTGTATAGGATGAAACTGCACAACTTGCTCTTGTGGCATTGAAAAAATCTTTGTTGTTGGATCCTTTGTTAGGTCCATGAGATTACTCTAGATATTTTATATTGTATCTGGCTACGTCAGAGTTGAACATTGGGGTAGTATTGGTTTAGGAGGAATACAAGATCCAAGAGCACGTTGTCTATTATCTCATTTGCGCATTAACTGGTCCCGAGCTTTGATACTCCCACATCAATAAGTTAGCTTAGAAGTTGTTTATGCATTTCAGAGGTTACGTCACTACATCCTACTGAGGACCACCACAGTAGTGGAAGATGTCAATCCCTTTTAGTATGTTTTGTCTTGATGCATAATCGGGAGAAAATTCAATAAATGGATAGTAATTCTCCAAGAGTTTGACTTGGATTTTCAGTCTGCCAAATCTAAAATGTCCTTAGTTTTTGCTAAGCTTATTGCAGAATTTCCGATAGAAGAGAATGTAGTGGTTGAAGAGGACTCATTCCCAGATGAGTACATCTTTATGATTTCCATCTCTAATCATTGGTACAGAGATATACTTATATATCTCCAAACTTTGAAGTGTCTTGTGTCCTTCTCGAGGGAAGAGTGACGTAAACTACGTATACATGCGAAAAACTACCTTATCATCAATGGTAGTTTGTACCGTATATGGGTATATATTATGTTTTGCATTGGTGCCTCACCCATGAGGAGGCTGAGCATGTCCTAAATGATTCCCATAGTGCAACGTGTAGGGGTCATTTATTTGGGTTAGAAACAACCCGAAATATTTTACGTGTTGGTTATTTCAGGCCCACAATCCCTAAAGATTGTGTGGAAGTTGTGAAGCATTGTCATCCTTGTCAACTCTACACCATGAAAATGAGGTCACATCCTTCTCCTTTGTTTCTCATCATTGCAGTAGGACCCTTCACTAAGTTGGGGGTGTATTGTGTGATGCGCAACCCAGTTTTGGTTGGGGGGCACAAACATATCATTGTCATTGTCAATTAATTCACTAAGTGGGCAGAGGCAATGCCTACCTTCAAAGTTGATGGAGAAAATGCGCCTTTCTTCGTGTTCAACCAGATCATTACTCACTTCGAAATTCCAAAGGAAATTGTCAATGACCATGGAAGTCACTTTCAGAATAGTATGATGATCGAGCTGACTACAATGCTAAGGTTCAAGCAAGATCACTCATCTTCCTTATGCCCGCAAGTGAATGGTCAAGTAGAGGCAGTTAATAAGACCTTGAAGACCATTCTAAAGATCACTATTAATGCAAGCTGATCAAATTGGCACATCATGCTATATCCTGCACTTTGGGCATATCGGAATAATGTCAATAATGCCACAGGTTTTTCACCTTTCTAACTTGTTCACGGGGAGGAAGCAGTCACCTTGGTTGAATGTGTAATTCCATCACTTAAGATAGCCATTCATGTAATTTCTCACACCACAGAGTTAGAATAATTTTTTCTACATTTGGAAAATCTAGATGAACGATGCAGAGATACGTTGATGGAAAACAAAGCTCATAAGAATAGGGTTAAAAACCAATATGAAAAAGCTGTTAATCCTAGAATTTTCTCTGAAGGGGATCTTGTCTTACTCTAGGATGAGGACAAAGAACCCAAGGGGGCAGGAAAATTCAAGTCCATATGGTTAGGTCCCTACATTGTGTCAAAGGTATCGAAGAAACGAGCATATGAATTAACTAATTTTGATGGAAATAAGCTTCCTGATCCTTGAAATGGGCTCTACCTGAAGAAGTAATATGCCTAGGCTTAGTATTTGTTCTTGTATTTTTATTGTATGTATTTTTATGTAAAATAGTTATCTAGTTAGTGTTTCTTATACCATCTGTTGGTTGTTACAGATTTCAGCTGAGTGGTTCATAGGTTTTGTGGACGGCACTAGTCGTCATACTTGTAACCCATCTTTAGCCACATAGGTCATCTATTCACCCTCAAGATATATAGTTTCCTCTAGAGGCACTTGCTTAGGTCCTTCTACTAATAATGTGGACAAATACATGGCTATTATGGAGTTGTTATGGGATACCTCGTCACATGGAATCACCTAGTTAAAGGTCAGACTTGACTCTCCACTCGTGGTTTCCCAGCTCAATGGAGCTTATCAGGTGTGAAACCCTACCTTGTTATGTCATTTTTTGCAGGTTAGATTACTTGAAAGAAATTTTGATTATATTTCATTTAATCACATTCCAAGAAATAAAAATACAATAACTGATGCATATGCGAACTACATCCTAGATTGGCACTTAACACATCTTTTGTAAAATATACATAATAGATACATTTGGAACACATGTAAATAATGAAGAAATATATATATATATATATATATATATGTAAAAATATGTCCATAGATAGGTCGAGTTTTGATCCAAAGATCCAGTCACAACTATATAAATATACAAAAAATAGGATTGTAATCCATAAAAATTCCTATAGATCTAGGCCTGGTCCTCAACATCATCAACTGCAATAGCCTCTTCAGCCTCCCTATAAAAGTGAACGGCCTTGGATAGCTCCTTAATAGAAGTATCCAAATGGGTGGAATTCCTACTACAAATTCCTGCATGACAATAGGAATTCACTCAATACATATGATGGGAACTCCCTAGGTCATCCTCGCCAGCTTCCCCTCGAGAACTTTGAATATACCTTGGTCCCCACCTGATACGGGCCACACAAACATCCTCGGGTTCCCATCAGGGCATACAGGTCCAATATCTGCATTTCAAAAACGTTAAAATGGATTAAAATTTTTATAGATATGTATATAATTTTATGAATAAATTCATAAAAATAAAAATAAAAGATAAAATTACCTAGCTCTCCCCATTCTCCCCCTAGTGAGAGGACGATATCAATGTCTCCTCGGAAATCCAATCCAGAGTACAGAAACTGCTTGAGAGCTAGCAAATTCCACACCCACCATACATAAAATTCATCGCCATAAACACTCTGGACTTATCCTCCACCACCTTGACAGAGGAATACCTCTCCCCACTTGGTCAGTCTAGGATGGCGAGGAGAAAATTATGGTAGTGCCACTGCAGGACTAATGGAAGGCACTCTCAAAGAAGAAGAATGCTACTAATATGCTAAAGTATCCAAAGTTTCTTCAACGTCCTCTCTTGCAGTTAGAGATTTGCTTCCTCATGATTAGGATCATACCCAAACTACTAGTAAAACACAATACCCTACACACACTCCAATACAACTCTCATATGTCTGAGTAGCTAGATGCAATGAATATTATCTTGCAACCCTCACCACAATACTCACCACTAAATGTAATGGGAAGCTGGTGATGTGAACAATAGGAATGCATGATCCCTTCTTCTGAGTACCTGGTATGCAGTAGGTTTCAACGTAGTCCTGGACACTCATAGAGTCACCACTCCTACTTGTACCCTGTACGTTCATGGGCATACCCCTGTGAGACAGCCCTGTAATGAAGTACATGTCATCTACTCTTAGCTCAAATATATCCCCTTGAAGATCAAAAGAACTGAGATCGTGGTCCCAGTAACTCATCAAATGCTCATGTAAATGGGCATTGGCCCACATGTTAGACAAACATAAGAACTTAAATAAACCACTTTGTCATAAAGCTTATAAAGTTGGGGCATGTCATAGAGAATCTAGATTCATCTCTTCATGCTCTCATTCCCTCCACTCTAACACCATGTTGTACCTTCCCAATTGACCATTATTGATTATTAGAATCCATTGAATTCTCTCAAATTTTGGCCATATTGTAAACTTTTATATGTCACGTAGAACACAAGACTATTCTTTAGGCATGTTGTGTGTCACACGCAGATTTCTCTCGAGCAGGTCACATGTATAATGCGTGTGCATGACTGTCATAGTTGCATACTCATGTGTACTGTGTAACCTTCTTAGGGTGGGAACAAAACCTTAAATTTTTTCACAAAAATGAAATTTAGAGTGGATGAAATGAAAGAGAGGGGAGAGTGTTAGCTAGAATATTTCACCTCCTGCAGACATCAAGGTATTCCACTGGTCTGAATGGTTTAGATCCAGAACAAATAGAGGATAGAGGTTGAAGACTCTCCCTATACGTCGTAGATACTTGGAATGTAATGCTTCTATCATTACCCTGTGTACCTACAATAAGCTTCAACGTGCAAACATATCGAAACCACCAGAATATAATCTACTGATCTATGTTAGTGACTAAGGAATCTAACAACATACATGTGAAATCAAACAACAACAATATATGTGGGATAGAAATCAACTTGCATTAATATAGAAATATGAAGAAGTTTACAACCAAGCCTTAGTGTTGACATGCATCTCCATGAAACCAAGCATTCTCATCCCCAAAAGCTCCAAATCCAGCTCTCTATGCTATCCCAAATGATCTTGGGACAAGTGATCAATCCAACAACATAACAATACCTTAAGAGTTCTCCCCCTCAACCATGGCCATGAGCTCATATTTATAAGGATTTAATGGATAGAGATGGTTGAAAGATTAGTGGGTGAGGTGGCCTCTAAGATCCTAGGATGAGGTATCTCAAGCTAAACTAACCCAAAACAGTAGGGATAAGGGAGGGCATGAGGCTTATCATCTAGAAGCCTTGAGAAACTTCTCTTTTTCCCTTTTTACCCAGGGTACTGCGTTTCTCCTTCAATGACAGAGTGTTTATGGTAATAACCACTTATGGACGAAGCGCCATAAGTGGTGGTACCACTTGTGGGAAATAGGGGATGGGTGGTGCTAACAAGGGTACCGCTTCTAGATAAAGGGGAAAGCACGGTGCTGGGAATTTTCATAGAAGATTGATGATAACCATAAGTTTCCACTCCAAGAGCTAGGATTTAGGGCAAGTAGGCATGTCAAAGTTCTTATCACATGATGGTGACAGGATTTTGGTATAATAGAGAGCCAACCAACCTGACACTTGCGGATTGTGAATTGATCCACTAGTTTTTCCTCGCCAGGAAATCCAAGTTCGAGGTGAAAACTTGCCAAATTGGGTAAAATAGTAAAATGGTATGTTTTATTTTGGTTTTTGAACTATATATAGAAAATTTCAAATTTTTGGATCTATAGTCTATAGTTTGAAAATTATTTTTATAAATGAACTAATACCATAATTATTTTCCTCAATGCAACAGGTTCGAAGTCTTTAAGAATTCGTTCTCCACTCATATAGGGTAGGATTTTGTCCTCCATGTGTACTTTTGCATCTAAACCTTATCCTTTTTTAACCCTAGGATTACCTCTTTGACCACGAACTATGGTTTCTAACCATTTTTACCTCATCTACATCATTGTTCCTTCGTGTAGGATAGGGCCTCCTTTTCATGGGTACCCTAGTTTAGAACACTTCACTTTCTTTTGGTACCCATGCCGCAATTGTGGTAGGTTTGCGGGAGCCTTCTTAGTAGTTTTTCATGAAAAAATGAACCTTCATTTTGCATTTTTTTGTGAGCTATCCCTGTTTATAAGCCTCCCCTCCCTTATGGAGTTTCTTTAGGTCTAGTTCTAACTCCTCAAAAAATACTTGACTGCCGAGTAAACTTGTTCGTTCAAACTCGTTAAGAATAAGTGAACGGGAATCCATATTGGTGGTAGTTTATCGCTTTTTCGGACCATGTGGAGTATTTACGAAAAAGGAGCACTCTCTTTTCTTCGGAATTTAGAAGAGTATTCTCAGGCATAGGTTTATCGCTTTTATGGACCTGACGGACTAAACTTACAGAAAAAGAACACCCGGTATGAGCTTAGTTTTCTCTTTTTTGTGCTCTGGACCAAAATGTGAAAAATATTCCAAGCGTAGATTATGTCTTTGTCTTGCTCACTAAAACCTAAAGAACAAAGCATCGAGTTTACTATTGTAAGACCCATTTCTTGTAATCAAATGGATCTTTTCAAGTGATCTTGCCTTCCTTCACACTCTTTAAACTCATACTACATGCCTTTCTTGAAGGTGCATCGATCTGGTATTATTTTACCCCTTTTTCGGACCTTGATGACTAAGTACAAAAAGGTATACCTTAGTCCTTCGGGAGCTAAGAGAGTTCTTATGTAGATTTTTTTATACTTTTTCCGCCTCAAGAGACTAAATTGTATGAAAAATCAACCCCCTAGAGTCTTCTTTGGAGCTTTTAGACTCTCAAAAATATGAAAACACCAATGATCATGTACATTAGAGGAATTTTGGGGTCTAAAATGGGCCTCATAAGGAAAATAATAAAATAATAGTTAAAATAATAAAATAATATTGATTAATTTTGGAGGAAGAAAGAAAAAAACTACTTTTTGTGTTCGTATTTTCAACATATCTCCCTGTGTTGTTACTCAAATTTCAATCAGGAGAGCTCATTGGATGCGGAATTTGATTCTGCATCCAACGAGTACCCACACTGCATACTTTTGATGGACCCCGCTACCCCAAAAACAAGCAATACCTGAAAAAATGTGATGATGATGTCATCATCACATTTTTTCAGGTATTTCTTGTTTTTGGGGTAGCGGGGTCAATTAAAAGTATACATTATGGGTACTTGTTGGATGCGGAATCAAATTCCGCATCCAACGAGCTCTCTCGATCGAAATTTGAGTAAAAACACAATGAGATATGTCGAAAATACGAACAAAAAAAGTAGTTTTTTTTAATGACAAATATGTCAATTCAACCATTATGGTTGACTTATTTTATTGAAATTCTATTGGTTCTTGAATTCCAACTCACAAAAACTTACTTTGGCACGTTTTCTTATAAGGCCCATTTTAGACCCCAAATTTCCTCTAATGCTAGTTCGGGCTCATAAAATCCACGAATAAGTGACATTATCAAGCATTATTCTCTCTCCTCTTCAAGCTTGTAAAAAATGAGGAGAGACCTAGGTTGAATTTCTTGGGCTCGTTAAAATTTAATAGGAAAAATAAGGAAGAAGTACTCTCTTTGGGTTATAAACAGTGGAAGCATGTCCTCCTTGAACATAGAACTCTCTGAACTTTTCGATACTCTTTTTTTAGTTTACACTTTTAGCTCAGCTATTACTTCAATTTTTTACTCCTCCACTTGTCATTTATACATGGGGAATCTGATCATGTCTCCTATATGACAGATAAGTCTAGTTGTCCTATCTGTAAGTTAAAATATACCTTGGGTCATCTCTGTATCATGCTCATTGTTCAAGGATCTATCCCTTCATTTGATTATTATCCTAATTCCATCATTATCGTATCTGATATTATTTGTGTCTACCTTCCCATATCCAGTTCCTAGTCACTCTTGTGATCTCTTGGAGGATATGATTGCCTTCCTCATCAACACTTCCTGAAGACAAAGACCTAGAGTTTTTGCGATGGTACCTTAGGATTCACTACCATTATTGGTGAAATCCTTTGCTTCAGTTGTCAGTTTCACTCATTTTCTGACATCCTGTTGAGTTTGTTTTTGACTTCAACACATCTATTCACATGGTAGATATTGTACCGGTTCCTTTGGATTTCAATGAAGACCTTAGGTTCACCTATATAGCCTAAGTTGCACAAGATTGTGTTATGTTCAACTACACAACTTCCCAATTTTGAAGACTTGACGTTGTATATTGTGGCTTCGATCCACCTTTGTAATATACGTGGTCTTGTTACCCATATCATATGATGTAATCAAATATTGTAGAGGAGCTAGTGTTCCATTATATTGAACATGGTATCCTCGGATGTGATTCTATATATGACATGGATATGTATATGTTTTAGGTACTTCCTCTACTCAGTCACTGAGTTCTCTAAGATTAAAGACTGTAATGTATGTCAACCATCGCTTCCCTATGACCTCACACACTAGGGGGCATATGTTATCTGTTATTTTTTCAACATTACGCTAGCATTATTAGGATCTTTAACTGAGAGAATAACAAGCACAACAATCAAACACAAGAGAAAATGAACACAATGTTTTTCCTTGGGGAAACCATAAATGGAGAAAACCCTGCAACTTCCTCAAAGATAGAATCAGTACCAAAATAGAAAATCCCAAAATAGTAAGTGATCTCCCGACAACAATAACCTTCTTCTTATCTAGCCCCAGTGTCTTCTCCTTCCTTAACTATGCTCTACACTTGAGTGTGTATGAGATGTGTGCTAGATAGAGAAGTCACTTCTCTATTTATACTACTTCCTGGCATGACTAAAACCCTGCTAGGGTCGACTTCACCAAGTGAGTCTAATAACCCTAGTGCCCCGGATCTGCGGGGACTTTAACCCTTAGACAATAGGAGGGTTACCCACAATGACTTGACATGACTTGTTTACATTATAGATCCTCCCGATTGGAACATCGGGGCATGACATAATGACTCGATTACATAATAGATACATCCCGGAATAAACATCGGGTTACAAGACATAAGATACATAGATGAATACATTTCAAAGTTACAAATACATCAACACTCCCTCTTAACTAGGAAGGTATTTTTTTGACACAATTTTTAGCACTGGTCTTCTTCTTTGCATCAACTAGATCATCTCGTCATCTTCATCTTCAAGTCTTCTTACTCTTGAATTCTTGAAGTCTTCTTTGTCTTCGAGTCTTCAAGTCATCTTCTTCTTCAAGTCTTCTTCATCACGGGATCTACATCATCATGACTACTAGCTCATCACTACTGGATCATCATCACATCTGGATCGTCATCAAGTCTAGATCATCATCACATCTGGATCATCACTTGATCTGGATCATCATCGAGTCTAGATCATCATCACAGCTAGACTGTCACTTGATCTGGATCATCATCAAGTGTGGATCATCACATCTGGATCACTTGATCTGGATCATCATCAAGTCTGGATCATCATCACATGCTATCTCATAATGGTGCTATCTCGATTCTTCTCGTCCCAGGAAGTTCTACAGAGTCAATCTTGTAGGCTTACCCTTCATGTAGGTCTTCATCAGGGGTTATATCTGACACTTAAGTCAGAATGGCCTGCCCAGCTCTTACATCTGACCTCATCTTGTCAGAAAGGCATGCCCAACACTCACATCTAACCTCATCTTATCAGAAAGGCCCAGCACTCACATCTGACCATGTGTAAACACATCGCGCCAGAATGGCTCACCACTTATATCCGACCATGTGCAAGCACATCACATCAGAAAGGATTTGCACTTACATCCAAAATCATACTGTCAGAAAAGCATAGCACTTACAGTCGACCATGCTCGAAAACACCACATCGAAAGAGCTCAGCACTTACAATCGACCATGCTCGAAAGCATCGCATCAAAAGGGCTCTGCACTTATATCCGACCATGCTCGAAAGCACCACATCGAAAGGGCATGCACTCACATATGATCATGGAGGAACTAATCCTACCATCGCATCAGAATGGGCCCTAGTCCTAGACTGAGATACCTGGTAACTGACTAGGTGCCTCTATTCCAGAATGGGAGTTGCTCTTCCATCTGACCTACTCATCAGAATGGCCAACACTCACATCTGACATGGGAGTAAATTAATCCTTTAGCCATGACAGAATGGTTCGGCCCTTACATCTGATCAAGTGGGAACACATCCCTCTCTCACATCGGAATGGATTCTCAGTCCTAGACTGAGTTTTCCTGGTAACTGAGCAGGCACCTCCATTCCCAGAATGAAAATAGCACTCATATCTGACATGGAAGGAACCTTAATCCTTTGACCATGACATAATGGATCAGCCCTTATATCTAACCATGGAAGGAAATTAATCCTCTCCCATGTTAGAATGGCTCACGGAATCATCACTTTCCTTTGGAGGGAACATCGATTTGGAGAACACCAAGATTCTCCCTGAAGTACTCAAACTTCACCCTAGTGAATGGATTCATTAATACATCAGCTATCTGATTGTCTGTCGCAACATATTGGATCTTCACTGCTCCCCTCTGCACCATATCCCTGATATAGTGATACTTGATCTTGATATGCTTCGACTTGTCATGGAACACTGGATTCTCTGACTACTTCACACAACTCTGGTTGTCACAATGTATACAAGTAGCATCCATCTGGAGATCAAATAAATCAGATAGTAGCTTCCACAGCCATACTACCTCACAACTAGCTGAACAAGCTATGACATACTCTACTTCAGTTGTACTCAATGCCAAATAGGATTTCTTCCTACTAAACCAAGAGATCACACATGATCCCATACTAAAGCAACATCCTGAAGTGCTCTTCCTATCGATGGCACTTCCTGCCCAATCTGAATCAACATAACCCTCCAGGTTAATCGTATGATTCGACTCATACTTGAGGCCATAATCAACTGTACCCCTCAGGTACCTCAGAATATGCTTTGCAGCAAGCAAGTGAACATTTCTCCGATCTGTTAACAACTAAATCAAGGTGTTCATAGCAAAGCAAATGTCTAGTCTCGTGTTTGTCAGGTACATCAAGGATCCAATCATCCGATGATACATCGTAGCATCAACCGACTCTGATGAAGCATTGCTCAATAACTTCAGGTTCGATGCCATAGGTGTGGCCATGGATTTGCAGTCCATCATCCCAAGACTCTTCAGGATCTCTACTGCATAATTCCCTTGTCCAAGGGAGATTCCATCTACACTCTACCACACCTCCATGCCTAATAAATAATGCATCATACCCAATTCCTTCATTTCGAACTCGGTAGCAAGCTTTCTCTTCATATCAGAAATCAACCCATCCATACCTATCACAAACAGATCATCTACATATAGTAGGAGCATCACTGGGTTGCCATATTCAACCTTGTAGTAAAGGTTGGAATCTACTTTACTCTTGGTAAAGCCCAAATTGGATAGAAAGCTATCGATTCTGTCGTACCAAGTCTTGGGTTCCTGTTTCAAACAGTACAAGGCTTTCTTAAATCTGCATACATGAGACTCTCTATCATGTGTCTCAAAACTGAGTGGTTGTTCTACATACACTTCCTTTTCCAATACACCATTCAAGAAAGCAGTCTTGACATCCATCTGGTGTATCTTCCATTTCATCACTGTAGCCAGAGCTAGTACTGATCTGATGGAAGTGTATCTGGCTACAGGTGCAAAGGTTTAATCATAATCTATTCCTTCTTTTTGAGAGAAACCCCGAGCCACAAATCTTGCTTTATATTTTTCAATGCTACCGTCTACAGCATGCTTGATCTTGTAGATCCATTTGGAAGTTACAACTGACTTCCCTTCTGGTCTTGGGACAACATCCCAAACATCATTCTTCATGATCGATTGATATTCTTTCCGTTCTGCCACTTCTTCATAACTAGAAGGTTCTTTATAAATGAAATCACATAGTAAAGCTACATACTCGGAACAGGATCTGGTCCTCTTTCTTTCTCTATGATTCTCTTCTGGAGCCCCATATCTTTCCGCAACTTGGATAATTTCACATAATCAAGCAGGTTTCCTCTTATGAGGATTCTTCTCTAGAGGTGGGTCTACAGGTCTTTATGGTTCTTCAAATTCTCAATCTTCTTCTTGAGTTTCTTCGTTCATGGTTGTATCATGAATTCTGGGTGCTTCTGCTTCTTCAGGTTCTTCAACAGGTCTCTTTCTGGATTTGTTATAAGTTGTGTCTTCATCAAGTGTCACATCCCTGCTGATGTCACTCTTATTGTATCCTGGTAAATATATTCTATAAGCCTTCAAGCTTTCAGAATATCCCACAAATATACCCTTCTTTCCCGAAGGATCTAATTTTGTTCTCTTCTCTTTTGGAATGTGTATGTACACAGGACAGATGAATATTCTAATATGGCTGACTTCTGGTTTCTTGTTAGAGAAGACTTCTTCAAGAGTCTTGTTTTCGATTACTCTATGTGGAGTACGGTTCTGTACATACACCGTTGTTTTGGCAGCTTCCGCCCAAAGATGCATAGGAAGATCTTGATCATGAAGCATAGCTCTTGCAGCTTCCATGATAGTTCTGTTCTTCCATTCTGCAATCCCATTCTGTTGTGGATTATAAGGAGTGGACAAATCCCTCTTAATCCATGATTCTTTACATAGCTCTTTGAATTCATTTGAAGTGAATTCTTCGCTATTGTCTGATCGAAAATTCTTGATCTTCTTTTCAGTGTGATTCTCGATAAATGCTTTGAATTCCTTGAACTTGCTGAATACTTCGTCTTTGTTCTTCATGAAGTAAACCCATGTCTTCCTAGAAAAATAATCAATAAAAGAAACATAATATGCATACCCGCTTAGTGAGCTTGATGACATAGAACCGCATACATCGGAGTGGATGATTTCCAAGATTCCTTTTGCTTTGCTTTCACTACTTGGAAATGTCTTCTTTGTGTTCTTTCCTTTCACACATCCTTTGCAAACCCCATCATGTTTTTCTTGTATTTCTGGAAGACCTTCAACAACTTTTCTTGCAAGAGGTAGTTCTCTATAATGAACATGTGCAAGTCTTCTATGCCATAGTTCATTTGGATCTACTCTATCATGGACCAAGGATTGTTCTAGATGGCCCTTGAATTTGTACGAACCTCCTTCTTGTTCACCAGTCACTATTGCATCATCAATAATCTTTCCTTTTGTCCACATAATAACTTGACCATCTATGAATGGAACCCTCATTCCTTTTGCATCTAATGTTGATATGGAGAGAAGGTTCTTCTTGAGTCCTAGCATAAACAAAACTTCCTTCATTGTTACAGACTTTCCAGAGTCTAGCTTATATGAATATTCCCCACTACCTTTTATTGGATATTGGTAGTCATCTCCTAGCTTCACCTTGTGAGGTGATTCATGTTCTGAAAGTTTCACAAAGGATTCCTTGAATCCAATCATATGTTTGGAATCCCCACTATCTATAAGCCAATCATCACTTTCATGAGTAATGTTTCCTGTGAGAGAGGAGATATAAACATATTCATCCTCGCTTGAAGAATCTTCACTTTCATATCTGGTTCTCTTTGATGAAGGTTCATCATCCTCTACAGCATGAGCATGATGTCTTCTTTTGTTTCCCTTCTTCTTGTGAGAGCTACTTTTGTTTGTAGGACAATATCTAGCAAAGTGTCCTCTTTCATCACATGTATAGCAAATGTACTTAGACCTATCTCTAGGCTTTCTATATTTATTCCTATGATGAGAGTACTTACTTCTGTGATGGCTGGATCTGGGTTTCTTGGATTGTACTGTGAGAGCTTGATCTTGACTTCCCATCATCTCTTCTCAGGCTACTATATGAGCTTCTTCTTGAGAACATTCTTCCCACAGTCTGATAAACTTGACTAACTTCTTTCTAGCATAGATCCCTAGAATGAAGGAGTCCCATGTCCTAGGGAGACCATTCAAGGTGGTCATCACAATTTCTGCATTCTCCACTTCATTATCTACTGCTTCTAATTGTTCTTTTATCTGAGAAACCCTTGTGAAGTAAGAATGGATGGTCTCTGCATTTTGGATATTCACATTCTGTAGTTGATTCCTTAGAGTCATCTTCCCGTTTATGTTCTTCCCTTCAAACAATTTGGTTAGGGCATCAAACATAGCTTTAGGTGTCTTGAGAGAGGACACCTATGGGATAAGGTGATCCTTGATAGAATCAACAATGATACTCTTTTCCATAACCAACTTCTTCTTATGCAAGGCCTTAGCCTCATCTCCCTCTGGAACTAGAACGTCCTCATGGATGTAGGAGTCCAACTCATTCTCTTCCAGGACCAGGGAGATCCTATCCTTCCAGGCTCGAAAGTTATCAGCTCCCTCAAGATTTTCATCAAGATTGGTATGATGATACATCTTAACTGAGAACCTCAAATGGAAATACAAAATATTTAGATCTTACCATGTCAAGATGTCAAATCTGGATTTGGAGCTGAAAATCCTGCAGTGCTGGACCAGGAGCAAATTAGGGTTTTGCTTTTCCAGAGTTCTGTCCAACCAAATGCTTTGAAATTGATCCCTAACTTCGATTTTGGGGAGGAGATCAATCCAGGCCTGGGCTCACTGAAAAATTCCTCTTCTGTGAAAAGCCCTAATTTCCGGCAGTAGTGTCTGGTCCAAAACTGAAAAACCTCATAATTGGATTTTGCTTCGACAGAAAGATGTGCCATAAGGAGGAGAGTTATTCCACCTTACTTTTTCTGAAAATCTGTGGAGGAAGATCCACAAACTAGGAAGCCCTAGTTCCCACAACTGCATAGTGTCTTCTTCTCAGGTTAGCTCTGATACCATGTGAGATTTTCAACATTAATCTAGCATTATTAGGATCTTTAACTAAGAGAATAACAAGCACAGAAATCAAACACAAGAGACAATGAACAAAGTTTTTTTCCTTGGGGAAACCATAAATGGAGAAAACCCCGCAACTTCCTTAGAGATAGAATCAGCACCAAAATAGAAAATCCCAAAACAATAAGTGATCTCCCGACAACAGTAACCTTCTTCTTATCTAGCCCCAGTGTCTTCTCCTTCCTCAACTATGCACTAAACTTGAGTGTGTATGAGATGTGTGCTAAATAGAGAAGTCACTTCTCTATTTATACTGCTTCCCGACATGACTAAAACCCTACTAGGGATGACTTCACCAAGTGAGCCTAATAACCCTAGTGCCCCAGAACTGCAAGGACTTTAACCCTTAGACAATAGGAGGGTTACCCACAATGACTTGACATGACTTGTTTACATTATAGATCCTCCCGATCGGAATATCGAGGCATGACATAATGACTCAATTACATAATAGATACATCCCGGAATAAACATCGGGTTATAAGACATATGATACATAGATGAATACATTCCAAAGTTACAAATACATCAACATTATCATGTAAAATGACACTTCTTTGTCCAAGTACTGACATCCAATATGTCAGGACACAAAAGGATAACCTGGATTGAAGTAGAAAAAACACTATAGATGGGGCTAAATTTTGATACATCATCTCTTGACCAGCTGAATATATTTTTGTTTGGACATTAGGGCTGCACACACGACTATTTGCACAGCAACCAACGTGTCACACGCGAGTATCTGCATTGCAACTCACATGTACATTGAACATGCGGGTTTCCTGAAAGAAATGAGCGTGTCATACATGACTTTCCTATATCAATACTCGGGTGTACCTTAATTGAAAGTTAAAAAATATAAAACACGATTAGTCGAGATTAGTTGAGTCCCTAATCATAACTAACTCAACTGTCTCAACCATCAAAACCTCTCTATTTCCTCATGTATAAATAGAGGCCATGGAATGGGGCTAATCACTCATTCTTAGTAGAGAAACATTATGCTAGTGGTATGCCTTTAGATGTCTTGGAGCAGCAGAACTCAGTGTCCTCATTTTGCAGACGAGTCCTTGTTTTAGAAGTTGGGTTGTAATCTCACCATCTTTGTTTATTAATAAAGAAAATTTCTTCTTCCAATATTGTGCACTTTTGTATATGATGAATCATGAATTATTTCAATTATTTCATTGTGAATATGTATTTCATTAACCATTGATATATATATATATATATATATATATATATATATATATATATATAGATATATAAGATATTTGCTGGAAGAACTTGTTCTTTGCAAGTGATTGGAGAAAACCCTGGACGCATCTGAAAGAGGAGAAGAAAAGGTTAGGATCAATCGTCATAAACCAGGTTTGTTCCTTTTTCTTCCTATTCCTATTTCAATTTCTACACGGCTAATTATCTGCAAGTGTAGCTTAGTAAGTTAGTAACCCCATATACCCTAGGTTATAAGGGTGTGTTTTCATGAAAAACAATGATGAACAAACCCCTAATTTCCCATACTTTGTGCAGTGGTGTGCATCGAACTATTCTACTTCTGATAGAGTTATCATGGACTCAAGTATATCTAAAATTATGTGTCCTATCAATTCTCTATTTTTCCATGATTCCCTTGCAATTCTCTCTATATTTACCTAAAACTATGACAACTACAATGAACAAAACTTGGTCCAGTCATTCCAACAAGCAACCATTGAAAAAAAGAAATTATTTTTCAATTCCTGTTTTAAACCGAATGTGTATCTACCAAGTCAAGTTTTCCCTGTAGACACTATTTTATTTAATGAAGAGACTAGACTGGTCATTTCATTAATTAGTTAGTTTCTAGGTTTAGATAGAGACAAGTATGTCACTAATCTATTAATTAGTTTTATTTTTAGAGTCAACACAAGTCATCCTGAGCCGCAATCATCCCAATTTATTTGCCTTAAGTTTGATGAATTCCTAGCTGAGAGGATTCACTCTCAACTGGTGAATTTCCACAGTACAAAGTATTTCAGATACTAATCTTATTTAGTAAAGATGTTCATGTACTTCAATGAAGAAAACTTGCAGTTACCAGTGACGATTTTGACTGATGAAATCAACAAGAGCTTCTTTAAATATATGAACTTTTTAATGGATGAAGTATATAAAGTATTTTTCCAAAATAACTTGCCTACATTTTTACTAGTTATCAAGGAATGTTTGCAATTTTCACAAGACAAGAGGATTGGTGATTGGTTTTTATTTGAAGTACATACAATCATAAGGGTATATGGATTCACCAATGAACCTTATATCCTACCTTCATTTCTTACTCCAATATTTTTTCAATTGAATTAATCACACATAAGCTTATTGTTGAAAATGAGCATTTAATAAGTTTTAAAAAATCTTCAGAGATTAAGTTTGTGTGGGTGATAGAACCATTCATCATTAAAAGTAAAGCTACATTTCCTATAGTAGAAATCTTTCTCAAGGATATGAGGTTCCAAACAAATGCTAGAATAAACTATTACCCCCATCACATTATTTCTATAAGGAAGCAAGTGAATAAAAACAAGCCATTTGAACATCAAGAGGTTGAAGGATTAGCTGATAGTGAAAATTTGTTAGATTATCCTTTGTTAGTACATAATGGAGAAGATATGCAACAGGATTCCACATCACCATTGCATGATGTTAGTGTTACATAGCTAGATCCACTAACTATAGTACCATCAACAGAGGTAATTACTCCTTTGGATAGACATTCAGAAATGATTCATAAGAGAACATTTTCAGATGTTATGTAGACAGCGTAGGAAGAGCATTCAAAAAAATCAAAGAAATAGAGGAATGAATATAAAGGAAATCTTGTTAAGGTGAAAAAGACTGAAGGCATAAATAAAAAAATGAATGTGAAAGGCCCAATGTTTGAGATAAAGGAATATGCATTTGCAAATATTCCTAAAGGGTCTATAGATCAGTTTAAAACTAGGGAAGAATTATTTGATGAGTGCAGGGATGATAAAGAGACATCAATGGATGAGTCACTAAAGTTATATGCTGAGGTAAGGAAAATTTCAAGCAAGGATGTCTCTCTAGTTATTGTTAGGGATCATGCACAAAATACCTTAAATCTAGGAGTGGATATCAAGAACAATGTGGCAGAAATGAAAATGAATCTGGAAAATATCCCTATCCCATATATGATATATTTACATAGGCATAATGGAGTAGTCATATAGAGTGAATTATTGAAGGAAAATTTGAAAGTATCTAGAAGCTTCAATCCACCAAAACTAAAGTTGAAAATCAATGTACGTAGGAGAAGGTGGAAAATAAAGCACAACTACAACAAATTAAAAAGTTCTAGGGAGATCTATTAGATACTGACCGTGAGGAAAACAAAGGAGAAGCAACTCAGAAATTGCTTAATGAAAAAGAAAATACCATTCAATTGTTAAAAATGAAGCTAAAAATTGCTGCGACTTGGCTCATACAAGCCTCATAATTATCAAAGGTAGAAATAGAAAAAGAAGTACTTAATGATGAATTGACCAACTGCAAGGAAAATTTGTTGAAGCTTACAGAAGAAAAGAAGAAATGGGAGAAAGAAAAAAGGGCTCTTGATTGAGAATGAAAAATTCCTAAAGCAAAGACAAGCTGAAATGGAAAAGACAATAGAAGAGAAAGGAAAATATCCCGAGGTGCAAATAATTTCACCATATGTACCTACACAAACAACTAAAGAAGCAATTGTGTAGGATATGTCCCAAGTAAGACTAGGAGACCTAGAGATTTTGTATTTAAAGAATCAGAATAAAATACTAGAGGATGCAGCTCTGAAGAAAGAAGAAGACATAGAGGCTATAGAAAATAAGTATAGAGAGATTTTAGACAAAAATGATAAACTCCTAAAAAAATTGATTGGGAAACTTAGTGTACAAGGAGCTAATCATATCATTTGGGATATGATTGTAATGGGAAGCAGGAAAACTTAGACCATATATCAATTATATATTAGATAAGGAAGTTGTTATGCAAGCTTCCAGACTAAGTTGTACACCAGTTAAAGAAGTTTTGAATAAAAATCCCATAAACACAACCAATAATATAGTTATATTTCTAAATGTCCTGACAGAAGATGATTTAAGAGCAGCAGTGATTAAAGATAGAATCTCAGTCATAACTTTGGAAAGAAAGGTTGTTAGCAAACATTATCATCTTGAAACTATACAAGCTAAGATATATATCATGCATCACCAAATAAAGATGTTCATTGAATTATTCACACCAAATTTCAAAATGTTCTTACCTTTCTTCTGGGAAGAAAAGGGTAGATTTTTATCTCAAGCATAATATCATGCACAATTGGTAAAATGCAGGTTAGACCACCATAAGTTTGAAGCTATGCAGTAGCATTTGTGTGGGAAAACAATAGTGCATAAACTATCTGAAGACTTTGAGATATTGAATACTTTTAGTTCGACTTGCGCAAAACTGTCGAAAATTTATTATATGGACCACATGGAATTAAGGGTGATGGAAAAGGAAATGGCCAACCTGGAGTTTCCAATTGTCGATCAATGGAAGAAAGTTGAAAAATATGGAAAAAATAATTATATACTACATGGATGAATATTTGTTGAATACCATTGAAGAGTAGTTAGTTAATAGTTATAGTTTATTTCTTGAGCAGTTATTAGTTAGAGAGCCAAATGATAGATGTAAAAAGGCAGTTATTTTTCTATTTTTAGTATAGAGTTAGTTATAATATCATGGAGAATTTTGTTTTATTTAAGGAAGTTTTACATTGTAACAAGGGTTGGAACCCGTGATATATTTTCTATTGTAATCAGATATCCAAAGATTAATAAAATTGCAGAGCCAAGCAGGCCTTTGACAAAGATTCATGTGTTATTATATTTTCATTATGTACTTTCTTTCCTTAGATGTGTATGTGTTTCATGTTAAAAACTTCCATTCTATTATATTTTTCATGCTTGAATGAGTTTATAATGATTCAAAATTCATATCCATAAGGCTATGCTTCATTTCTTTTAAGAATTCACAAAACCTTCTTCTAAAGTTAATGGTGGATTCATCCTTGATATATGCGCATTGATGGATTGTTTCTAATGTATTCTATATCACCAGACAACAATATTATTTTACTGTGAAGTAGTAACTACCTTGCCTATGTTAAAATTCCTTTGCATGGCACTGTAAATTTTTATTGTTCCATATGACTCCATTCCCAATGAGCACTTGTTTCAACCATAAGAAATATTATTTTTTGTTTATTTTTAAACAAATATGGCATGTGAGATAAATATTGAGAGATTCCTCTCTGAAAATAAAGAAGCCAAATTTCTTCCTAATTTTTGGTTTTGTGGTTACCTTGGGATCACCCTTTATAACCCGGGGGGGGATTCTAATTTCTAACATCTTGTCTTCATTTCTGGGGGGTGAGAGTTCAAATATTCCCTTGGAGAATGACAAAGTTGATTCAAGAATATAAAATTTATGTCGCCGGAAAACAAAAGTTCTTGCATTTAAGGTCAGTTGTACATTTTCCTTGGAGACTTCATTAGAACATACTAGAGGTAATCCTGTATTTAAGGTCGGTTGTACATTTTTCAAGAATATATTCAGAAGAGGACATCATGTCTTCCCACATAGAACATACTAGAGGTAATCCCGATTCTAAAATATTATATGGTGTGGAAAACCTAGAATGTTTGATTAGGTGTAGACGTGGAAAACAACAAATAAGTACTTCTCATACTCGAAGGTCCATTAGAGGAAATTTGAGCTCTAAAATGGGTCTCCTAAGGAAAATAATAAAATAATAGGTAAAATAATAAAATAATAGAATAATAGTTATTGATTTTGGAGGAATAATGAAAAAAGCTACTTTTTTGTTCGTATTTTTGACATATCTCCCTATGGTTTTACTCAAATTCTGAGTGAGAGAGCTCGTTGGATGCAGAATTAAATTTCTTATCCAACAATCTCTCCCACTTGAAATTTGAGTAAAAACACAAGGAGATATGGCGAAAATATGAACAAAAAAAGTAGTTTTCTTTTATAACAAATATGTCAATTCAACCATTATGGTTGACTCATTTTATTGAATTTCTATTGGTTCTTGAATTCCAACTCACAAAATTTATTGTTGGCGTGTTTTCTTATAAGGCCCATTTTAGACCCCAAATTTCCTGTAATGATTTTTTTTAAATCAAGAAGAATATTATATCTTTCAAGATTTGGATTTGGGAATAAATGTTGAAAGGTAATTGTTAAGGTCAAAATCAGAGTCTGACTTGAAACAAACTGAAATCAATCCAAATATCCTTCAATCATATTTGTTGGACTCACTTTGGCATAATATACAAGATGTTGTTAAGTCTGAATAAAATAACTATATGATTCCATATTCCTAGCCTTATATTCCTATCCCTCTTCAAATTTCTCATGTTGCTCAAAACCCTCCTAGACCCATGGCAACCAGATTTGCATCTTTGGCTCTGCATGTTGTGTTACATCATTTTCTCTAGAACTATTCACCAAGAATATCTTTATTTGATGGGGAAGGGAATTTTACAGCTAGAAAACACATGGATAGGTTTGAGGATTTTGTTGATCTAGAAGAGGTTTACCATGATGATTCCAAGATGGTTTTATTTGCACAAAGTCTATCTGGAGAGGAAAAAAGGTGGTTCAAGGATTTTCCTGCAAGATATATACCTACATTTGAAGCTTTCTAAACTTTGTTATTAAATAGGTGGGAAGAGAAGAAGAGTCCCTTACAAGTTTTATCTCAATATAATAATCTAAAAAGGGGAAATTTTGAGTCATCACATGAGTTTTCCAGTAGATTCATGAGGGTGTATAATTATATTCCAGCAGATATTAAGCCCATAGTAGGTGTTGCCAAACTACACTATGTAGATGCTTTTGAGTGTGAATTTGCCTTATTACTAAGAGAAAGAAAATATGAAAATATTCCTGAAATGTTTAAAGATTCTTTGGAGGTAGAGGAAAATTTGACAGTTTTGGGGAAGATGAAACAAAGAATGGAAATGGATAGAAGAAAAACGAGAGAAGAAAATCATCCTTCCACTTCCTCTTCTTCAAATGTTGCAATGCTTGACATAATGATGAAGAAAATGGAGAGTTTAATCGATAGGTTGGAATTAGATAAAAAAACCACCTAATAAATAACATCCCGAACCTCAAATAAGAAATCCAAACTTCAGAATACCACCTCCTCCTTCCCCTCAAATTAGGCAGAGAAACCAAATAAATCCAAGAAGTCATAAAGACCAGCAGATAAGGCCTCCATACCCAAAAAATTATCTTGATCAGGAAGAAGCAAATGACCCAATAGACAATCAAATACACCACTTTCATGATCTGGATTCTAAGGTTTATCTCACTAAAGAACACCACAATTTGTTTGCTCAAAAGGATGAATGTAATGCATTTGAGATAGAATCAAAATAATATCAAAAAGGTTATGAAAATGCCATTGATGATTTCCAAAGGAAATTAAAGTTGAGAAATAGATATGTAGTTATCAATAAAGGATGGCCCAATTCAAATCATCCTTCCAACGGTCAACAAAATCTAGAAAAACAAACAGAAAAAAAAAAAGAGATGCAAAGGAAATTACTATACAAAAACGTTTAGATAATAAAGGAGGAAAACCAAAATAAATTAGACAATCAATACTAGTTGATGTGGGTAGAGAAACTTCATCTTTTAATCTACAATTTGAACTATTTAAAATAAAGATTTCCATCCCATTCAATGAGTTGCTGAGGAATAATATTGAATACAAAGAGAAAATAACTAGGATGGTTAAAAATGAGGGTGACCGTTAGGCAGATACTTTAGAACTAACAAATGATGCTCCTACTATTTTCCTTGGGTTTAAAGTTGAGTATACATATGAAGATGATGTCCCTCCTTTTTATGTAAGTTTGACTGTTCATGATATAATTTTTCACAACGCTATGCTAGATTTGGGTGCATCTCATAATTCAATGCCAAGGGTAGTGGTGGATAGTTTGGGATTGGAAATTAAAAGGCCTTATAAAACTTGTATTCTTTTGATTCTAGAAAGGTAAGATGTCTGGGGTTGATCAAATACATGGTGATAACTCTTGCACAAATTCCAGCCAAGAGTATTGCCATGGATGTGGTAGTGGATGACATCCCTCCTAAATTTGGTATGATATTGTAAAGATAATGGGATCCAAAAATAAAAGGAACACTACAGATGGACATGTCATATGCAACCATTCCTTTGTTTGGAGGTAACATGATATGATACAGGGAAAAAGGTTGTCATATGTGGTTAGTAGTCAAGAGAAGTTTGATAATTATCCTATATATGTTGTAGATATTAATTTGGTTTTCTCTATATTTTTCAATGACTCTCATCCTAATCCAGAAATACCTATAGTAATGCAATTAAAAGAAGACAAAGAGTTTCCCAAAATATAGGAAGCATTGGAGAAAAAGCAGAATGAAGAGGGATTGTGGACAATCTTTTTTTATGGGTCCATTAGTAAAGAAGGGGTTGGTACTGGTGTTTGGGTAATTTATCCAAATAGGTATTTCGATGTATACTCTTTTAAGTTGACTTTTAAATGTACAAATAATGTAGCAGTGTATGAGGCTCTATTGTTAGGTTTGAAAGGTCTAATATATTTGGGAGATAAAAGAATAGATGTGTTTGGGGATTGTGAGCTAGTAGTTAATCAAGTGAATGTAGAACAGGTCTCAGACACTAAGAGGGGGGGGTGGATTAGTCTCTGTTTAAAACTTTAAAATCTCTTACCAAAAACACAAATGACATTTAATGAGTCATAACATTTACCAATTATATATATAGAGAGAGATGAAATAACAAACACATATGAATATGTAAAATGTATTTCTATTAAATAAAATTTTACATCACATATCATGAACTATCTAGACCCAGCTCTCTTACAAGACCCAGCTTGTATGAATGACCCAGCATGTAGAGAGGGATCCAATTCTCGTTCAGGATCCAACCTAATTTCAAACACCAGTATGTTTGAATGAACACAAGGTTCATGTCAAAGGTATAATATCCACCAAAATATTACATTTTATCCATTGAGATACACACACTTCCAATTTGAATCGTCACTGTAAATATCTCATTAATCTGGACAGACACATCCTTTCATAATCACACCCTTTGAATCAGCATGTTAGTTGTACCTCTTCAACTGGGAAATCACGCCTTTTCCAAACCATAGCTATAACATTGTTTTATAATTAATATTCAGTTTCATTTATCTGGATAATCATTCCCTTTTTAAGAAAACCTCATTTCCTATAGCGTTTCTCTTTTTATTTATGTTTAACACACACGCTAATAACTCCGTTTCTTTTATCATTTAACCAATATTATGTTGTCACACTCTGTCTTCATTGATCGCTGCCTCTTTTAAAAGCTTCTACGTTTTTATTTGTCACTGATAATTAATTATTAAACAATAAAAACTCTGATTTTGCATTCTCCAGATTTCAATTTCTGTCATAGGATTTTTATTACATATAAAGAAGTTTTTTCTGGAAATGCTTGAATTAATTTTTCCTTCATACTTTTACTTACTCTGCCAACAACTCCTATATATGCATAAACATATTTTAAAGAGCTTACACATGCTTCACTACTTGTATATTGTAAGCCCCTGTGTGGACATCCTTTACAACTTGTGCAAGCACTTTACACAGGAAACCATTCCCCTTTTTTCGTATCTAAAGTAGTATTTTACTCAACTTGGCAGTCTAACAGATTCCTTATTTGATCACTATAAGGAAAACAAATAACATGGCTAGAAATCCATTTCAATAATGAACAAAAACGTGACATCATTGAGTTTTTCTAACACACTCACTAAAACTGGTGGGAATTTTGAAAGTGGTCCCCCAAACCCTTTTAAAACATCAAAAACATATTTCTTCCTATTTTGGCAGACTCAATATTCACACGTGTGAAAACCCAGAGGAAAAGTGACTTCTTGGCTGGATAGCCACTTCAACAAGGAACATTCCCATGCTTTTTTACTTAATTTCTTTGTACATGAGAAACCTCTGGTGGGAATTTGTAAGTGGGCTCTCAGACTCCAGTTTTCCACATAGCCAATTTATACATTTTCCTAGACTTGGTTCAATTTGCTTCAAACACTGTTTTTACCTCTTTTGGCAGGATGATATTTTCCTCATGAAGTCACCATAAAAAAAACTAAGAACATGGCTAGGTATCTAGTTCATCAAAGAACAACCCTAATCCCTCAGATAATTTTATTATCATCAGGACAATCTCTGGTGGGCATTTACAAATGTCTCTTCAACTTAATTTTATCATCAAAAACAGACTTTTTCTCATTTTGGTAGGCTTCTAATTTCTTCCTCAAAGATTCTTTTGACTGAATTAGACCATGGCTGGGTAGACAAACTACTAGACTACACCCTTGTCATATTTTGTGGGCATTTATATCAACCTACACTATGTGGCGGGAATCTCTCTGAGGCCTCTTGAACTAATTTTTCAATGCTTAGTTATTTTCAAGAATTTCTTCCAAGTTTATCCTGAAAACCCCTAGCTTTTGCAGGTCTATATATTTTTTCTCAAATCTCCTTTAAGATATATGAGACCATGGATGGATGCACCATTAAACATACTATATCCTCATATCTTCATAATTTTTAATACTTCTCCTTCAGGAAGTGGTGGGCATTTTACTGAAGTGAATTTCACTAACTTTTCAAATATTAAAGCAGTAAAACTATTTAAAACCCTATTTTGGAAATTATATATTTTTCTCCTCACACACTCTTAAAACAATATGAGACCATGTTCATGTGAAACTGGAAACAAGCTTCAACATGCTGCTTTGATTTCATTTTTATCATCTCCCTATAAGGCATGGCGGACATTTTTCCAAGGCCACCTTAACCAGTGTTTACTAGATTTTCATACTTAGTCATTTTCTTGTTTTTCTCCAAGTTTCCATATTTTTCCAAAACTTCTATAATGACTTCCTAATGGCTCTAGAACATCATAAAGTGTATTTCAAGCTTCATCACACATGCCACATCCTCATATATTCCATGTCATCACTTCTTTTGACATCCTTATGTTTGCCATCATGTCTTGGTTAGTCCTTTGTCATTACTGAACTCTGCTTGACATCAATGACAACTATAGCCAACCTATATTTCCATATTTTCCAACAATATCCCCCTTTGGAATTAATGGAAACACCTAAACCTTCTCCCCCTTTGACAACAATGACAAAGGATAACAAACTTAACATAAAATTTCAATTGTTCCTTGATAGACAACTGCCCTTTCTTTTGCTTCACCTCCTTCAATTAACTTGGACTTGGTGTTGGAAATTCTATCAAAAACTTCTTTACTTTCTTGTAATGAATCTTCAAAAAGAACCTTGGATAATGTGTTTTATGAACTCCCCCTATCATCTTGCTTCTCCCAAATTGATAAGTTGTCTCCCCCTGAATTGATGCACTTTGTTTTGACAGTTTTGTTTGGACTTGACATTTAACAAATGATTTCTAACAAAGTAAAAGTGTCATTTCCAAGTCCTCTTCATTATTTGGATTTTCTTCAACAATAGTGTGATCACTATTTATAGAATGAGTGTCTTGTTCTTCATTACTTGGATTTTCTTCAATAATAGTGTGATCATCATTTCTAGAGTGAGTGTCTTCTTCTGGAGATTCCTCTTCATAAAAGTCACCTATTTTGACATGAGAATTAAAACCTCCTGTCTTTGGTAGATCCAAACTTTCTTTATCTTCCTTTTTGGACTTGTCTCTCTTGAATTTTTATCGATTTGCTTGGATTCCATCTTTAAATACATGTCATGAGGCATCTTGTCTTCTTGAGTTTCGATGTTGTCTCTTTTCAAATCCTTTCCTTGAATTTTTGGAGCATTGTCCTTTTGATTGTATTGTGTATTTGGATTCATGCAATTTTGTGCTTTGTGCCCAAATCCTTCACACTTGAAGCATCTTATGGAGTGACAAAACTTTGTTGTATTCCCAACAAGCTTGTATCTCCCACACTTTGTTTTTTCAGAGGAACTCTCTTGAATTTTCTTCTCAAAGACATCACATTCCACAGTTGTATGCCCATATTCATGACAAGAGTAGCAGAATTTATTGGACATGTTACCATACCTGGTGTTAGTATGATATGATAAGATTCCTTTTTTATGTGCTTCATGATTTAGATTTTGTCTTCCATAATTCCTTCTGATGGCATAGTTTTGATCTAGTATTTGATTTATAATTGCACTCTGTTTTTCTGAAGAGAAAGAACTTTGCTTAACTTCTTTATCCTATTATTTTTCTCTTAGCTACCCTTCATATCTTCTTGTTAGATCCAAAAAATTATCTTTTAATCTTTTAACTTCTTCTTCAGTTTCAGCTTGATGGTTATTTTGACTTTTAGAACTCTTGGATTCGATCCACAATCCTTGAAGTAACTCATTGATCTTGAAAACGGTTTCAAGCTCACTTAGAGTGACCATAAACTTGTTTTCAATCTTATCAAAAACATTTTTAGGATAAAAACTTAATTTCTTCTTTGCATCTCCAATTGTAGTAAGGAAATCTTCCTTCAATTTCTTCAAGTCCTCATGTTTAGTAATTGTAACCTGATTTTTAAGGATTGATAAGTTTTCCCAATTTTCTTTAAATGTGTCTTTATCATCATGATTGTTTCAATATGATTGTTCATGAAGTTCTAATCCAGTGATTTCTATGAGGTCATCTCCTTCATCATGAGAGTTTTCACTACTAGAAGTGCTGCAGATTGAAGTACCATTTATCTCTTCATCATCTTTCAAATCTTCTCTTCTATTTTCATTAAAGTTTTTATTACTGTCTTCCTCTCATCTTTGATATTTTGCTTGATATGTTTCTTCTAACTTGAGCCATAGATTTCTGGAAATAGTGCAGAAACCAATATTTATCTGGACATCATTTGAAAAGGATTTCTTGATGGTTTGCAAAGCAATAGAATTGAATATCTGATCATTTTTTGATATTCTGGTTTTGTTCTTCAAGTACCACTTATTGCTTGCTAAATAATCCCACACATGTGCTCCTTTGGACTTCAATTGCTTCTTCACGTCTTCTCTCCAATCAATATAATCAGCTCCATCAAATAAGGGAACTTGAACATCTATACTTGGTTCAAGTAATGTTTTCAAACTTCCACCCATATTTTAAAATGCTGATTCTGGCACTTATTTTTAATTATAGTGGTTGGCCTTTTTTTTAGTGCTCTATTGAGCCATTCAATATGAAATTATGGATCTGGAGTTAGTGCTCTACTGATCCATTCAATCTGAAATTTTGGATCAGCTGATCGCATTGATGTTGGCATATCAACATTCTCAAGTCTCTATACCCATGTTTGAATAATATGGTTCCTTTCCAACAAACACTTCTCCAGTATATCTGACTTTTCAACTACACTATAGTATTTATTCTGTAGTTGATCATACTCTTCTTTTAGATCTTCAAGATGAATCTTCTCAATTTTGTCATCATCCACACTTGTTTCAGACAACCTGCTAATTGTAACATTAGCATTATTCCATTCAGTCATTTTCATATCTCTGTTGTTTGAGATTGTAGTGTTATTTGTTTCAAGAGATGATTTTGCAAGCCAATCAATTTTATCTATTAGCTCTTTGGAGTGAATTACATCTGGAAAATTCATCTCCCAAAAAACATTTTCAATTTTTTGAAGAAGTGAGTCCTTGTTAGAAACTAATTCTTAAAAAGCACTTGTAGAATTTTGAATATCCTCTAGCTCTAATTCCAATGCTTTAACATGCTCAGAACCTTTCATTTCAGTTTCATGCAATATATCAATTTTCTTCTGCAATTCCTGCAAACATTTTTCTAGTTCATAGGAGATGTCCACTAATGATTTCCTCAGTGTATTTCGTTCCTGAACCAATCTTTTCCCTTTAGCGATGGCCATACTAAAATTTTCTCTGACGATTGAAAATTTGTTTTCTGTCTGCTCAAGATCAGTTCTGATTTTGCTGTTATCCAGGCTCATTTCTTTAAGATCCCCATCAAATTTGCATAAGCGGTCCTTAAGTTCCCTAATTTATTCTTCATACTAAGTTTTAATTGAATTCATTGCATATACTTTCTCATTTAATTGATCCACTTCCTTCTCTTTGTCACTGAAGACTTTTTTGAGGACCATAGCCAAAGCTAGTGTAGGTTATTTTTCCCATGAGTTTCTATAATCAGAAGCAAGCTCAAGTAAGCATTTATGAACCAGGTTAACTTGTGAAAAATATTCCTTGTAATTCTCAATAAGCAAAAGGAGGCTTGTCTCAAGATATGATATTCTCTCTTTGCAAGGAACAGACACCAAAGTCTCATCTTGAACTACTTCCCAAATGACAGCTATTAATTGCTCTATGGTAGTGTCAAACTGGTGTTTCAAGTTAGAATGAAATTCTGAATAGCCTTTCATTAATATTTCCATTTCTGAAAGATATTTTCTAAGGGAATCTACCTCCAAATGTAAGGAATCTCTCTCATGTGCATTCTGAGTTGCTTGAAAATCCATGTCAGTGCATTTTTCATCTAGTACTGCACATTTGCCACTAACCTCTTCAAGTTGGGCACATTTTTGAGATAGCTCAACAAACTTAACATTCATATCTTGAATATCTTGGTCCTTTGAAAACAAAATAGACTCAAGTTCTCTTATAGTGGGTTCAAACTGTGATCTTTCATCCAATGCTTCCTACTTTATGAACTTGCTACAGTCAGCAACAGGGATGTCCAATGCCACAATATATTGCATGTTCTCTCCTCCAACTTCATTGGACTTTGCATGCCGTAGATGATCAACTAGCTCTTCACTATGCGCAATCATCCTCTCTTGCTGTTGGACCAAATTTATAAGATGATCATGAGTAATAACAAGTTGTCATATAGTTGAATCTCTCTCTTCCTGCAATGTCATACATTATGTTTTTCAAATTTTTTTTTCTTTTATAAATGGACTTGTTTTCCTTTTGGATCATCCTTCCAGCAGTGAGTTGTTCAAAGACAATCGACTCTGATACAAATTCTAGAAAAGGTATTAGAAACTGAGATGGGGGGGTGAATCATTATCTGTTTAAAACTTTAAAATCTCTTACCAAAAACACAAATGACATTTAATGAGTCATAACATTTAGCAATTATATATATATACAAAATAACAAACACATATGAATATGTCAAATGTATTTCTATTAAATAAAATTTTACATCACATAGCTTGAACTATCTAGACCCAGCTCTCTTACAAGACCCAGCTTGTATACATGACCCAGCATGTAGAGAGGAATCCAGTCCTCATTCAGGCTCCAACCTGATTACATACACCGATCTGTTTGAATGAACACAAGGTTCATGTCAAAGGTAGAATATCCACCAAAATATTACATTTTTTCCATCGAGATACACATACTTCCAATTCAAATATTCACTTTAAATATCTCATTAATCTGGACAGACACATCCTTTCATAATCACACCCTTTGAATCAGCATGCTGGTCACACCTCTTCAACTGGGAAATCACTCCTTTTCTGGATAATCACGCCCTTTTTAAGACAGCCTCATTTCTTGTAGCGTTTCTCTTTTTATTTATGTTTAACACACACGCTAATAACACTGTTTCTTTTATCATTTAACCAAGATAATGTTGTCACAATCTGTCTTCATTGATCGTTGCCTATTTCAAAATCTTCTATGTTTTTATTTGTCATTGATAATTAATTATTAAACAATAAAAACTCTAATTTTGCATTCTCCAGATTTACATTTCTGTCATAAGATTTTTATTACATATAAAGAAGTTTTTCTGGAAATGCTTGAATTAATTTGTCCTTCATACTTTTACTTACTCTTCCAACAACACCTCTGGATGCATTAACAAATTTTAAAGAGCTTACACAAACTTCAATGCTTGTATATTGTAAACCCCTATGTGGACATCCTTTATAACTTGTGCAAGCACTTTACACAGGAAACCATTCCCCTTTTTTATGTAAAGTAGTATTTTACTCAACTTGGCAGTCTGACAAATTCCTTATTTGATCACTATAAGGAAAACAAATAACATGTCTACAAAGCCATTTCAATAATGAACAAAACCTTGACATCATTGAGTTTTGCTAACACACTCACTGAAACTGGTGGGAATTTTGAAAGTGGTATCCCAAACCCTTTTAAAACATCAAAAACACATTTCTTCCTATTTTGGCAGACTCAATATTCACACGTGTGATCACCCAGAGGAAAAGTGACTTCTTGGCTAGATAGTCAATTCAACAAGGAACATTCCCATGTTTTTTTACTTAATTTCTTTGTACAAGAGAAACCTCCGGTGGGAATTTGTAAGCGGGCTCTCGGACTCCATTTTTCCACACTTAGCCAATTTATACATTTTCCTACACTTGGTTCAATTTGCTTCAAACACTATTTTTACCTCTTTTTGCAAGCTGATATTTTCCTCATGAAGTCACCATAAGAAAAACTACGAACATGGCTAGGTATCCAGTTCATCAAAGAACAACCCTAACCCCTCTGATAATTTTATTGTCATCAAGAAAATCTCTAGCGGGAATTTACAAATGTCTCTTCCACTTAATTTTATCATCAGAAACATATTTTTTCTCATTTTGGCAGGCTTCTAATTTCTTCTTCAAAGATTCTTTTAATTTACTTAGACCATGGATGGGTAGAAAAACTACTAGACTACACCCTGGTCATATTCTACGGGAATCTATATGAGCCTACACTATGTGGCAGGCATCTCTCTGAGGCCTCCTAAACTAATTTTTCAACCCTTCGTTATTTTCAAGAATTTCTTCCAAGTTTATCCAGAAAATTCCTAGTTTTTGCAGGTCTATATCTTTTTCCTCAAACCTCCTTTAAGATATATGAGACCATGGATGGATGCACCATTAAACATACTAGATCCCCGTATCTTCATAATAATTTAATACTTCTCCTTCGGGAAGTGGCGGGCATTTTACTGAAGTGAATTTCACTAACTTTTCAAATATTAAAGCAGTAAAACTGCTTAAAACCCTATTTTGGAAATTATATATTTTTCTCCTCACGCACTCTTAAAACAACATGAGACCATGTTAATGTGAAACTATCAACAAGCTTCAACATGCTGCTTTAATTTCATTTTTATCATCTCCCTATAAGGCATGGTGGACATTTTTCCAAGGCTACCTTAAACAGTGTTTACTAGATTTTCATACTTAGTCATTTTCTTGTTTTTCTCCAAGTTGCCATATTTTTCCAAAAATTATATAATGACTTCCTAATGGATCTAGAATATCATCAAGCGTATTTCAAGCTTCATCACATGCCACATCCTCATATACTCCATGTCATCACTTATTTTGACATCCTTATGTTTGCCATCATGTCTTGGTTAGTCCTTTGTCATTACTGAACTCTGCTTGACATCATTGAAAACTATAGCCAACCTATATTGCCATGTTTTCCAACCGTGAATGACAACTACCAAACTAAACATCCCAAGATGAGAGCATACATGAATGAAGTCTGGGATATGTTAGGCAATTTCTTCATAGAATATAAAGTCAGAGTGATTCCCAGAAGAGAAAATCAAGTAGTTGATTTGTTTCCCACTACTGCTGGAAACTTGAAAGTCCCTATCTATTCAAAGAACAAATATAAACTAACTATTGTAAATAGACCTTCCATTCATGATAACTCCAAATACTGGCAATTTTTTGAAGATGATCTATAGATTAAAATATTTTTGGAGTTGTCAGATGAATTTGTAAATACAAAGATAGATACAGATAACCAAGATTCAAAAAAATTCCAGGAAAATGTACAGTTTGAAGAGGAAGATGTTGAATAGAAAAGGTTAAAAGGTATGATTGAAGGAAAATATATAATCGAGTTAAAAAGAAATTATATTCCAAAGGGTCTTATTCCTCTAGAGAATCTATTTTATCAAAACGATGTTGCTAAAGATCCGAAAGTTCATCTCACTGAAAATGATATGGAAGATCAAAATATAGGGACTACAGATTCACCCAAGATTGTAAAATTGTCCAAAAAAATGCGTGTAAAAGAAAAAGAGGAATATATAAATATGATGAAAAAATACACTAATGTGTTTTCTTGGAGTTATGAAGACTTGAAAGAGTATGATACCTCTAGTTTACAACATACTATTCCTATCAGACCTATGGAGAAACTATTTAGATAGAAATTGAGAAGAATAAATCCTATGTTGTTACATTTGAGTGAAAAAGAAGTGAGGAAACTATTTAATGTAAAGATAATAGTGACTCTTATATTTTCCAAATGGGTAGCTAATGTAGTGCCTGTAAGAAAAAAGAATCGGGAAATCAGGCTGTGTTTTGATTTTAGAAATCTAAACAAAGCATCACTAAAAGATAATTATCCTTTGCCCAAGATGGATTACATTTTACAAAAAGTAGTAGGAGCTGAAAGAATTTATACCATGGATGGATTTTCTGAATACAACCAAGTAAAAGTTATTACTAAATAACAAGAGAAGACAACCTTTACTACACCTTGGGGTACTTCCATGTATGTGAACAATGTCGTTTGGATTAATGAATGAAGAAGCTACTTTCCAGAGAGCCATGGAAATAGATTTTGCTAAAGAGAAGGATAAGTTCGTGGTGATTTATATGGACGAAATTATAGTGTATTCTAAGGCTTGCAGGGACCATCCGAAATATTTGGAAAATATATTTTTAAAATGCAAAAGGTATGGAATCTCCCTCAATCCAAGAAAACCAAACTTTGCTGCGAAAGAGGGAAAATTGTTGGGGCACGTTATTTCTAACAATTGGATCAGAATTGATCCAGAAAAAGTAAATGCCATTCTGAAAGTAGAAAAACCCAGGAGTAAAAAAGAAGTACAACCATTCATTGGACCAATAAATTTCTTAAGAAGATTCATCCCTAGTTTAGCAAAGATACTGAGAAATGTCACAAATATGCTGAATAAGGACACTGGTATTAAATGGACTGTAGATGCCATAAAATATTTTAAATATATTCACAAATCAATCACTAAAGCCCCAGTTTTAGTAAGTCCCGATTTAACTAAATATTTCTTGGTTTTCTCATATGCATTGGAACATACAATTGCTAGAGTCTTGCTCTAGAAAAATAATCAAAATGTTGAACAACCTATTGCTTTATTTAGCAAGGTGATGAGGGATAGGGAATTAAAATATGATATTATGGAGAAATAGGATTATGCTTTGGTAAAGTCCTTAAAACAGTTTAAGTTCTACATTTTACATTCTCATATCATAGAATTTGTTCCAAGTAATGTAGGAAAATTTTTTCTCAGTCAGCCTCACCCAGAAGGAAAAAGAGCTAAGTGGATTGTTGTTTTGTTGGAATATGATCTAGAAATCAAGCCCACAAAATTGGTGAAAGGGAAGTGACTTGATAAACTTATGACAGATTAAAATTGTGAATCTTTACAATAAATTTCTTGTCCAATCATTCTAATCAACTTGATTTTGGATTGCAGGGGATAGTTGATTTAGTTTTATCCCCATGGTACAGTGGCATTATCTATTTTTTGAAAAACTTACAATCTTCTCCAAGATTGAGTAAAACTACAGCAAGGTCCATAAAATTGAAAGAAACAAAATTTTGTGTTATGAATCAGTATCTGTATTGGAAATAGCTAGGTGGGATTTTGTTGAATTGCTTGATGGAGAATGAGGATCAACAAACCATGAAGGAATTTCATCACGGTGTTTGTGGAGGGAATCACTCCTGGAAAGTGACTTCCAACAAGATTTTGAGGGTTGTTTCTATTGGCCTTCCATGTTCTCTGATAATTATAAAGAAATCACCACTTTTCATCAATTTCAGATCTTTGATGGAAAAATAAAGTTAGTCCCACTACCTCTTAATCCCATTTCAATTGAAGCACCTTTCCAACACTAGGGGTTACATTTCATTGGAGATATTAACCCAAACTCTTCTGGTCACCATAGATGGATTTTAACCGCAACTGATTATTTCATAAGATGGATTGAGTTTATACCAACCAGGAGAGCCACTGATTCTATCATCATGGATTTCTTAAAGAATAATTTTTTGTCAAGGTTTGGGAGTCCTAGAAGGATTGTAACTAATATTGCACCTGCTTTCAAGTGAAAAAAGATTATTAGTTTTTGTCATAAGTATCATATTAATTTGAATCACTTCACTGCATACTATCCTCAGGGGAATGGGATTGCAAAATATTCCAACAAGAGCTTAGTGAAGATCATTAAAAGGTTGCTAGAGGAGAATAAAAGAGCTTGGCACACAAAATTTAAGTATGCTTTGTGGGAAGACAAAATCAATACTAAAAGCAAAATTGGAATGTCACCTTTTCAGTTGGTTTATAGAGAAGAGGTGATTTTTCCAGCATCTTTGGGTTTTCCTATCATGAAGTTGTTACAGGAGCAAGAGGAGGAGCCAAACCATATGCAGAGAAGAATCAATCAGATTATAAAATTAAATGAAATGAGGGATAATCTTATGACAAGGTACATGTACATCAAGAGAAGATGAAAAATACTTTTGAAAGGAAGGTAAAGAAAGGACAGTTTCATATTGATGACTTGGTTTTGAAGTGGGATGCACCAAAGTAAGAAAAATATGGAAATTTTGATCATGTGGAAACAACCATATATTATTGCACCTTTTAGGGGAGATAAATCATTTATTTTCCAACATCGAGATCTAGTTCAGCTAGAAGGGAGCCCTGTGAATGGAAGGTTTCTAAAACATTAGATGTCCTAAGGTCGGAGGTATGTTTTGTATCATAGTTGTATATATATGTTTAATTTGAAAAAGTCAGTACAGATGACGAGCTGAAATATTTGAAGACCGGAGAGAAGGACCTAATATATTGAGGGGTTTCCATTTTCTTTATTTTCATATTCAGAAAAAAGAAAAAAGACTTTTTCAGTTTGCAAAGAAGAAATAAATATGAATTGGCATGTGGATTCTTTGCTAGCTCACAGGGAGGATAGAATCCCGAGTTGGAGCCAGTTGCTAGCACCATTATGGCTTAGTAGTTGGAAGAGGGAAATTCCTAGAAGAAATAAGGTATGAAATAAAAATTCGTCATGATATGACTAAAGGTATGTTAAAAAGAGCTTGAAAAGTAATGAAGGAGGCCATTTCTAAGCTTAGAATTCATATATTCTGAAAAAATATGGTTTAAGAATTAGGAATAGGTTTAAGCCAAAGTGCACATTTATGTTATCATATTAAAAATTGAAATGGTCTAGATTTTCCAATGGATAGATCTACAGTTGTCAGTAAATCCGCCAGCGAGAGATGCACGAGAGAAGAGTTTTGGGTGGCCTGAGGAATGGGATAAAAAGGAGCGAAGATCAACAGTCATACAGAAAGGTAAAATATATCTGTGGTCGAGAATCATTCCGCTGGGAGAACTAGCATGGAAAAATAAATGTTTCCAATCAACGGAAAATCTTATACACTACACAAATCAACAACATCGATCTAAAGGTGAAAATGATTAACGATCCATAAATATTCCACTGGTGAACATGCATAGGGAAAGTGATGTTGAAAATCAACAGAATGGTGTAGAGCCCTGTTGCAGCTGCATCAATTTCCCAAATTTTAAAATTTTGGACCCTCCTTTTAAATCTTGTATTGTTTGGATTTGTTTTGGATTGATGAACTATGTTGTCTTCTGCTACGAATTTGGATCACGAGGTTGAATTGGGGTTAATTGTTTGCCATTTTTGGGAGTTTGAATGACTATCATTGGTTGAACTTGAACTTGAAATTTTTTTATTCGCTGTCAGAAGTATTTTGGACACTAAATCGGGGCCGTAGTTCTCTATGCAGCCACCGTGGCGGAAGCTAAACGTTGAATGTTCCGACAGTTAGCTCTTTTCTTTTCCGATGCCGAGCTTTTTGACTTTGCGATATTTTTTCTTTTCACTCTCGGAATGGTTTATAAATTTAAATCGAAATCCATAGTCAGTGTGACTCCCGCCGCTACGGTTGGGCAGTGTGCTTTCTCTCCGACGGTTAGTTGGTTCATATGCCGACACAGTACTGGTTAGGCCTATGAGATTCCGATCGCCAATACTCTCAGTTGGTCATGGAGCCCATAGTCTTTTCGTCACCCACCATTACGGTTCCTCATTGAACTAGTCGTCCAATACTGTAGTGGTTTCGGGTTCCAGTGCTGCAATTAGTGTTTTATTGCGATGACGATTTGTTTTTCCACGGAACCCTTAGACCATGCGTCACCCGCCATTGTGGCTCCTTAGCAGGATAATATCCCGATCCTTAGTTTTATGTTCACCAATGAAAGTTTGTTTGGACCATTGCTTAGGATTTTTCCCATCGGTAAGGGTTTTCCCACCTTTCTCGTGAGCTTTCACTCTTTTTTTTTATATGGTGGTTACTCTGTCTTTTTCCATGCTTTGATCAGAAGTTGTCGATTTGGTCCAGATGCAGCTGGGATTAGGATAAGGAGTTTGTTTTTCAGATTTGTGTTTTAAGTTTGGACAGTGGACTTAGTTGAGTTCAAGATACGAAAGTGCAGGATTTTCTCTGCATTATCATTTTTCTCTTCATGCATTAATATTTTTAACAATTCACTTTATAAGATGTATGTTTTAATACAGTTTGAGTTACTTTGTCAAACGCTAAGTGATCTAAGAACTGGTTGTTCATGACAGGATGATGGCTTCCGCAGAGAAGATATGTCTAGAAGACTAAGCATAAAACATGAGGCAGCAGGGAAGGAAGAGAAAGAAAATGAAGAAACAGAGAAGAAGGAATTAAGGGTTTGAGATCTCAGACAGATCGATAGCAGCAAAGGTACATGATTGGGAATATTTCGTCAGTTACCAAGCCAGTCCTTTTTCCATAAAAGTGTTTTTAAATCTCAAATTTGAAATGTAATGTTTGTATGAATCATGAGCACTCACAAAAGACAAAATTGTGAGATTAAACGGTTGGGGGAGCCCAAGGGTCACCGAGGGGCAGTCTAATAGTTTGGCCTATAGTATAAGTATAGGAAAGTTAGATAGAATGGAGGGCTTTTTCCCAGAGAAACTTGTGAACTACTTGTTGTAAGAGGAACTACTTCGTTTTGCAATAATAAAATTACAAATTTTTCCCTGTTGGAGAAAGTGCTGTGTGGAATGTTCAAATGTGATGAAATGAACAATGTTGAAGGGGAACTATTTCGTTTTCAGCCATGTTTCATTAACTATGAGAGCATTATAACTTTCTAAACCTATGTTCTTATTTGAATGTTCTCTGTTTTATTCTGTGATAATTTCCACTATGGGTAATGGATGTTTTAATGGGTGACGAGCTATCTTGTCGTGTTTATCTTTATTCATGTTTATATGTTTTGATTTTAAGAACAGCTATCTATGATTTATCTTAACATGTGAACAGTATTACATTACTCATGAATTAATAATCTCACTCCCTAGGGATAGCTTAGTTAGCTTTTGCTTTTTTTCAGTTGCGTGTGATTTAGATGCAAGAGAGTCTAAGATGAGAGGTAAGAACCTGTGCATCACATTGTGACCACTCCTTGCATTCTTCATCAATCTGCATCTTATATAGGCACTTGCAAGTCATACTTAAAGTCAAAAATACAAAAAATATACACGGTGGACTGAGCCGCAACCGGTAAAACCCTTTTGTTTTTGTTACTTGACCTACGGTAGCCGGACCGCAAACCAGATGGATTCCCTACACCAAACAGACACGGGCTAGTTGGGAACGTTGACTGGGGAGAATCCCTTGCTATTGTTGCCTGCGAATTTCTAGGCCTCAATAGTTTCTGGCACTAGAAGGAGGGCCACCAGTGCATGGCTGGCCGGGGAAATCCATATCCTCGAAATAACTCCACCAGTGATAGTTTTGAAAGTAGTTTATTTCCTGACCCAAATACTGAAGAGAATAGAGAACATTTGTTTGATGTGAACAACCAAATAGTAAATGATTTGAGAAGACACACGCAGGATTATGTGAAGAGTATTGGAGGATTACCCATTATCCCTAATTTACCCAAAAGAGAATACATGAAGAAAGATCGTCCCATCTTGGAAGATTCAGTGTTGGTTGGAGATTTGGAAGACTTAGTAGAAGTATCTTTATAGGAAGTTGTTCAGCCTTTGAATCAAGTAGGCCCAAACACACCTTACCGTTCTCCTGTGCGAACTCATGTTCCTTCACCTCCTCACTCTCCACCCAGACTCATGGTAGGTGTAAATGCAAACCAGCCACCTAACCCACCAAATCCACCACCGGCTTGGAAAGCCAGATCACCCTTGAACTTAACACCTCTATTTCACGACTTACCTCAAGCTTTTGAGAAGATGCTGCCTAAGTTTGATCCAAATGAGAAAATGTTAGTGGATGACCATTTACAAATTTTTTACTTGGCAATAGAAGGATTGAGGGCTGGGGAACATGAGGATGTCGTTTGCAGGCTTTTTCCGCATACCCTTAAAGGAGCAACAACATCATGGTATTTTGGTTTTCCTTCCAACTCTATCTCAGAATGGGATACCTTTGAAAACATTTTTAGAAGTAAATATGCAACCCAAAAAACTAATCCTACTCTCATGCAAGGGTTGTGTGCCTTAAAGAAAGAAAGAAAAGAGAAGGTGCATAGTTTTACCCAAAGATTTGCAGGTTATCTTAAGAAATTTTTTGAAACTGACAAACCCTCAGATAAAGTTCTGATTGAGTATTATACTTCAGCTCTAGGACCCAAGTTGCCTATGTTTGCCAAAATGAAAGCCAAACCTATGCTAGCAGAGACTTATGAAGAATCCGAAAGAGTGAAGGCTGAAAAGGAAAGCATCGAAGACTATCCTGAGCAGTCGGGAGAAAAAATTGTTGGGAGGAAAGCTATGTTATTTACTAAGCCTAAAGAGGAGCAATCACCAGATTTTGAAGGAATGGCAAAGATGATGCAGAAGCTCTCTAACCAAATAATAGATTTGGAGAAGGAAGCCCAGAAGTTTTATAATCCTTATTACAAGAAAAGGGAAGATAACAATCAATCCCAACCCCCTCTGCAAAGCCCTACATCTATGAACTTAACGGAGGTAGGGATGGATAACTTTTTCACTTTTCACCAACAACCCCATTCTAAAAAGAATTGTCCTCAATGGATAAATTAGATGACTTTGGTTATGAATCAGTTGTTGGATTCCAAATTAACCGAGGATAATGATGAGGAAGGGAAAGACAACAATAAATCAACAGAAAAACAGGAGGATGAGGCCATGGTTTTATGGGATTGCGTATCATTGTTTAACGCAGAGGAAGAAAAGGATGTGAGATATGAAGATATCTTGGAAACAAATATAATGACAAGAAGTCAGGGGTTGATTAAGGAAAACAATCTTGTGCTCCCAAAGATCAAGAGACTTCAAAAGAATGTTAAGAAATTCCAAAAAAAAACCACAGCTAATAAAATTCCGGAATTTACCATCACCAGTCAAAATCCTAGATAGATCAACATGCCTACTAGGCCCATTGAAGAAAAGATAAATAATCTTAAAATGAATCTCACAGAGCATAAGATGGATTATGACATTGTGGAGGATATAAAAAAGGTAAGGGAAAATATCTTGTTATTCGAGATGTGCAATGTGCCGCAACAAAAAGAAAAGTTATTGAAAGCACTTGAAATATCAGAGGAAAAGTTTCCCACCGACAATCAGCCCCAAGAAGAAGAATTTGGTGAAGCAAGTGTGGGAGGTAAGCCTAAATGCAAGACTCCACCTTTCCTCCTTACTTTTGAAATTTTCAACCATAACGTGCATAACTGCCTAGTAGACTCTGGGGCATCAGTCAACGTTATGCTGTTGTCAGTCTGCAAAATGATAAATGGGAAACCTAAACCATCTACCTGGAGGGTTATTCAGTTGGATAGAATGAATGTGAAGGTAATTGGGGAAATAGAGGATGTTCTCATTCACTTATCTTCAAATGATAAGGTATGTCAATTCATTGACATCGTGGTGGCTGACATACCGGAAGCTTATGTACATGTTTTGAGCAGAGATTGGTTAGCAAAGATGAGTGGATATTTTTCCTCGGACTGGTCACATCTGTGGCTACCTTATAAAGGAAGCCCAAATCAAATTAAATTTTTAAGGAAGCCGCACATGAAACACAATGTTACTCAATTCGAAGAAAAAAATGAACCAATGATTTCTGTTTTGGGAAATTACTTTATTGAACTAGAACCAGGAAATTATCAAGCGGAAGAAGCTAGCGATATATCAGACGCTCAGCTTGATCTCCTTCGGTTCTCACAGGCTGATGAAATTGATTGTAAAATAGTATATTTAACTGTAGATGTAGGTGTTGATTCACGCACAGTAGTGGTAAGCGATTTTTGGATGCTTTTCTTTGATGGTTCCAAAACTTTGGAGGGGTCAAGAGCTGGCTGTGTCCTGATTGATCCTAAGAAAAATAAACATTTTCTTTCATGTAGGTTAGAGTTTGAATGCACCAATAACACAGTTGAATCTGAAGCACTAGTTCAGGGACTAAGAAAAGCAATTGAATTAAAGGTAAAAAATCTAAAAGTGTTTGGGGATTCTAAAATAATTGTAAAACAAATTTGAAATTAAATACATTGCATTTCTCCTCATTTAAAAGCTTATCAAAATGAAGTATGGGAGTTGCTTAAATATTTTCATGCATTTAACATTTTATTGATTCCTATACTTAAGAATGTGGCAGCTGACTTATTGGCCACCTCAGCTGCAAGGCTTGTGCCCTCTAATAATCGGTGTTTTGTTGAATTTCTTTTTAGGCCTTCGGTTCCAGATATGATCACCAATCTACAATTGTTTGATGATGATCAGCATATTCTAGAATTCCTGACAAATGACGAGACCTTCAAAGGGGCAATTATTGACTATGAAGAACATCAAGCCGAGCTAAAATTTGATAATTTTATTCCTAAAGGAGTCAGGACTTTAGAGCGAATGTTTGATCTAAACAAGAAATTCAGAAGGCCAGTGAGTGTGAAGACCCATGGATCATCTCTACAGTTCGAGTTAATTAATTTGGGGACTGAAATTGAGCCTAAATATGTGAATTTGGGAAAGTGTTTCTCTCCAGGTGAAAGGAATAAATTCATCAGTCTTTTCAAACAATAAAAAGATATTTTTTCCTGGATGTATGAATATTTGAAGACATATGGCACCAATAATATTCAGCATGTCATCCCCATCAGATCTGGAATCAAGCCTTATCAGTAGCCTTTAGGGAAAATCCATCCAAAATTAGAACCTTTGATTCAGAATGAAGTAAAGAAGCTGTTGGATGCTAGAATTATCTTCAAGGTTAGACACTCGGAATGGGTTTCAAATTTGGTACCGGTAAGAAAGAAATCTGGATAAATTAGACTATGTGTCGATTTCATAAACTTAAATCACGCTTCGGATAAAGACAATTATCCTGTCCCACCCATGGAACAGATATTGCAAATGGTTTCAGGTTTTGAATTATTCTCTTTATTAGAGAGGAACACGCATTTCATCTAAAACATATTTTTGAACGTTGCAGAAAATATGGTATCTCGCTAAACCCCAAGAAGTGCGTGTTTACTGTTACCGAAGGTAAGTTGTTGGGTCACTTGGTTTCTAAGAAAGGGATCTCCATATACCCAAAGAGGATCAAATCTATCGAACAGATTCCCTTACCCGATAATAAAAGGTGCATGCAATCATTTATGGGGACAATAAATTTTGTGCGAAGGTTTGTGCCATATTTTGCTCAAATTGTTAAACCTTTGCAACAAATGGTAAAACAAAGTGTACAATTCAAGTGGAACGATGTTGAGAAGAAGGCATTCATTAAAATAAAGACAGCGGTTGTGCACGCACCCTCCCTCAAGAGTCCGGATTTTGAGAAAGATTTTAATTTGTACACTTTCGCATCTGACGATTCACTAGCAACGATGCTTACCCAGAAGGAAGATGGGAGAGATGAGTTGCCCGTATCATTTATGAGCACTATTCTGCAAGGGGACAAATTGAATTACCCATTTGTGTATAAACAAGCTTACGCAGTGTTCAAAGCGGTGAAACAATTCAGACCATATATACTTAAGAACCGGACAAAGGTAATAGTTCCACACCCAGCTGCGAGGTCTCTTTTCGTACAAAAGGAGTTAGGAGAAAGAAGAGGCAACTGGGTAACAGCTCTACAGGAGTATGACCTTGAATTCAAGCCAACCTCCATAGTTAAAGGGCAAGGATTATGCAAACTGATGACTAAAAGTCAAGACAATGAAGAACATGATTAGGAAGACAAAGTTGAGTTACATTTGATGGATGTATGTCCTCTTTTCACAGCTCCGGACTCTTGGTATCGAGACCTTGTACATTACCTTCAAGCGGGATTGTTATCAGAACATTGGAATTCTAAGCAAAGAAGAGCACTGCGTCTTAAATCATCCTCATATCAGATTATTGAAGGAGTATTATTCAGAAAGAATTATGATGGAGTTCTTCTTAGATGCTTAGAGAAATAAGATGCGAAGAAGGTCATGACAGATTTACATGATGGGCCTACTGAAGGACATTTCTCTAGAGATACTACGGCTCATAAAATTCTCAGAGTCGGATACTATTGTCCCACACTGTTCAAATATGCACATGCCCATGTCAGAAAGTACGACATTTGTCAAAGGTGTGGTGGAAGACAAGTTAAAGCAGCAGGACCATTAAAGCCTATGATGATAACAGAACCTTTTGAGCAGTGGGGGTTGGATATCATTAGGAAGATAAAGCCAAATTATTCCCTGCAACACAAGTATATTCTGACGGCAATCGATTACTTCACTCGTTGGATCGAAGCCATTCCGTTGCGTAAAGTGAATGAAGATGTAGTCATTAGAGGAAATTTCAACTCAAAATGGGCCTTTTAACTTTAACTCAAATTCCATGTCATCATGTGTTAGCCAATGAAATTTCTTTAAATTTGAAATACCGTATAGGTCTTAAACACTTTTTTAATATAAATTTGGGGATAGGTATCATAAAAAAAACTACTTTTTTTGTTTGTATTTTCAACATATCTCCCCCTTTTTTTACTCAAATTTCAATCGGGAGAGCTCGTTGGATGTGGAATTAAATTCCGCATCCAACGAGTACCCACTTAGCATACGTTTGACATACCCCACTACCCCAAAAACAAGAAATACCTGAAAAAATGTGATGATAATGTCATCATCACATTTTTCAGGTATTTCTTGTTTTTGGGGTAGCGGGGTCCATCAAAAGTATGCTAAGTGGGTACTCGTTGGATGCGGAATTTAATTCCGCATCCAAATAGCTCTCTTGGTCGAAATTTGAGTAAAAACACAAGGAGATATGTCAAAAATACAAACAAAAAAGTAGTTTTTTTCTTTTCTTCCTCCAAAATTAATAAATATTATTTTATTATTTTAACTATTATTTTATTAATTTTTTTAGGAGGCTCATTTTGAGTTGAAATTTTCTCTAATGCATGAACTTTTTTCAAGATCATATTATGACCAGGTTTGGAGTTCCAGTTTCTCTAGTTTTCGATAACGCTACTTATTTTTCCTCTATTAGATTAACTGCATTTGCTCATGAAAAGGGAATTAAGTTGCATTACTCTGCAAATTACTATCCACAAGGAAATGGTTTAGCTGAATCTTCGAACAAGAATCTGATTAGAATCTTAAAAAAGACTGTGATAGAAAACCAGAAAAGTTGGCATTCAACATTACCAAATGATCTTTGGGCTGATAGGGTCACCCCCAAGACTTCGTTAGGTGTGTCCCCATATACCCTTATTTATGGTAAAGAGGCCATTCTACCCCCCAATATCATGCTACCTTCTTCCATAATTGCTCAAGAATCTAGAGGATCAGATAATGAAGTCTTGCAAATGAGGATACATAATCTTTTGAAGGCATAAGAGTCTAGATCCAGGGCCAGAGAATGTTTTAAACAACAATAGGAGGTAGTAAAGAGGTGGTTTGATAAGCACAAATCTAGAGCAAAAGAGTTTTAGGTGGGAGATTTGGTTCTCAAGTGGGATCACCCTCATGATGAGAAAGGAAAACACATGAAATTCCAACAATTATTGGTAGGCCCTTTCTAGATTGCAGCAAAGCTTGGCCCCTCAACCTATAAGTTGTAGGATTTACAAGGATGGGAAGAGAACTTACCAGTAAATGGTTTAGTTGTTAAACCTTATTTTTCTTGATTTTGATTTATTTTGTTCCGTTTTGTACATAAATAAATTGCTTTGGTTGATTATTTTGATTTGCTTGATTCCTGTTTTGTTTAGTTTAGATTTTGGTTGATTTCAATAAAAAGAGGCAAACTTTTGGTTGCATGGAGAGCATCATAATTATGGATTAACTAAAATCCTTGATGATAAGACTGTGTATTATTGTGTTATCTGAAAGATTTTCTTCTAGTTTAATGGTTTTTCCTAAATGGCTATGGACACATTGAAGTCCCACTTAATCCCTGTAAAATAACTCAGGATCAAAAGGTCTGGAATACTATTTCGAGGCTCCATCCATCTCACACTTAAAAATGTCCTAGGGGGTTATAGTGAAAGACCCATGGAGAGGAAGCAAGGTAAACAATATATTATATATAAATGATCCCATGCCAAGAATTGAAAGCCAAAAGGCATATAAGAGTCAAAAACTCCTATGAAATAAATATGTATCAAAACAAAGTACTGAACCATATAAGTACTAAATTGCCAAAAGTTCTTCTCTGTCCGTGAGATGAAAGTTAAATACATCTCTCACACAAAAGGACACTATGGATAGAGGAGCCTGGATAAAAAAAATCAGAAAGAAAGGCATGCAGGAGGACTCAAATGAAAGGACAAAGTCCAAAAGCACAAAAAAGTGAAAAATGGCATGGGAATGAGGAACAAATAAATATTAATGTTTACCATATGTTACAATCCTGTGGTGTCTAAACTGGAGCTACCTGAAGACAGAGGTAAAAAATGAAACTCATCTTCTTGGCCTCAAAAGAGTTATCTTGACTTTGAAATCTTGGGTTCCGTTTTCCTAAATTGGACTATCATCAATGATTAAAAATACATACATTTGCCATTTGGGAAATCTAGACATCTAAAAGAATTCAACATGTTGGTTTTATTGTTAAACAGTCTGTTACTTAAGGAATAAATTGTCTAGAGATATGGGTTCACAAGGTAGTCACCAATTGTTGTAGCTGCATCAATTTCCCAAATTTTAAAATTTTGGACCCTCCTTTTAAATCTTGTATTGTTTGGATTTGTTTTGGATTGATGAACTATGTTGTCTTTTGCTACGAATTTGGATCACGAGGTTGAATTGGGGTTAATTGTTTGCCATTTTTGGGAGTTTGAATGACTATATTTGGTTGAACTTGAACTTGAAATTTTGTTTTTCGCTGTCAGAAGTATTTTGGACATTAAATCGGGGTTGTAGTTCTCTATGCAGCCACCGTGGCGGAAGCTAAACGCTGACTATTGCAACGGTTAGCTCTTTTCTTTTCCAATGTCGAGGTTTTTGACTTTGCGATATTTTTGCTTTTCGATCTCGGAACAGTTTATAACTTTAAATTAGAAGCCATAGTCAATGTGACTCCCACCGTTGCGGTTGGGCAGTGCGCTTTCTCTCCGACGGTTAGTTGGTTCATATGCCAAAGCAGTACCGATTAGGCCTCCGTGCTTCCGATCGCCAATACTCTCAGTTGGTTGTGGAGCCCGTAGTCTTTTCGTCACCCGCCGTTACAATTCTTCGTTGAACTAGTCGTCTGATACTATAGTGGTTCCAAGTTTTGCTGCTATAGTTATTGTTTTATTGTGATGACAATTTGTTTTGCCACAGAACCCTTAGACCATGCGTCACCCACCGTTGCGGCTCCTTAGCAGGCTAATCGCCCGATCCTTAGTTTTCTGTTCACCGATGAAAGTTTGTTTAGACCATTGCTTAGGATTTTTCCCATCGGTAAGGGTTTTCCCGCCTTTCTCGTGAGCTTTAACTCTATTTTATTATGGTGGTTACTCTGTCTTTCTCCATGCTTTCATTAGAAGTTGTTGATTTGGTCTAGATGTGGCTGGGATTAGGATAACGAGTTTGTTTTTCGGATTTGTGGTTTTAAGTTTGGATAGTGGACTTAGCTACGTTCAAGATACGAAAGTGCAGGGTTTTCTCTACATTATCATTTTTCTCTTCATGCATTAATATTTTTAACAATTCAATTTATAAGATGTATGTTTTAATATAGTTTTGAGTTACTTTGTCAAACGCTAAGTGATCTAAGAACTGCTTGTTCATGACAGGATGATGGCTGCCATAGAGAAGATATGTCTAGAAGACTAAGCAGAAAAAATGAGGCAGTAGGGAAGGAAGAAAAAGAAAATGAAGAAACATAGAACAAGGAATTAATGGTTTGAGATCTCAGACAGATCGATAGCAGTAAAGGTCCAGTCTTGGGAAGATTTCGTCAGTTACCAAGCTGGTCCTTTTTCCATAAAAGTGTTTTTAAATCTTAAATTTGAAATGTAACGTTTGTATGAATCATGAGCATTCACAAAAGACAAAATTGTGAGATTAAACAGTTTGGGGAGCCCAAGGGTCACCGAGGGGAAATCCAAGAGTTTGGCCTATAGTATATGTATAGGAAAGTTAGATAGAATGGAGGGCTTTTCCCAGAGAAACTTGTGAACTACTTGTTGTAAGAGGAACTACTTCGTTTTGGAATAATAAAATTACAAATTTTTTCCTGTTGGATAAAGTGATGTGTGGAATGTTCAAATGTGATGAAATGAACAATGTTGAAGGGGAACTATTTCGTTTTCAGCTGTGTTTCATTAACTATGAGAGCGTTCTAACTTTTTGAACCTATGTTCTTATTTGAATGTTCTATTGTTTATTCTGTGATAATTTCCACTATGGGTAATGGATGTTTTAACGGGTGATGAGATATCTTGTCGTGTTTATCTTTATTCATGTTTATATGTTTTGATTTTAAGAACAGCTATCTGTGATTTATTTTAACATGTGAATAGTATTACATTACTCATGAATTAATAATCTCGCTCCCTAGGGATAGCTTAGTTAGCTTTTGTTTTTTTTTAGTTGTGTGTGATTTAGATGCAAGAGAGTCTAAGATGAGAGGTAAGAACCTGTGCATCACATTGTGACCACTCCTTGCATTCTTCATCAATCTGCATCTTAGATAGGCACTTGCACATCATACTTAAAGTCAAAAATACAAAAAATATACATGGTGGACCTAGCCGCAACCGGTAAAACCCTTTTGTTTTTGTTACTTGACCTACGGTAGCTGAACCGTAAACTGGAAGGATTCCCTATACCAAACAGTCACGGGCTAGTTGGGAATGTTGACTGGGGAGAATCCCTTGCTGTTGTTTCCTACGTATTTCCAGGCCTCAACAAGCCCGTATAAATCACTGGTTAAGATCAATGCTTGACAAATATTAATGGTTGTTGATCATTCTACCGACTGAAGTTGTGCCGATAAAAGAAGTGTTAAAATCAGTGAAACGTGTTAAAGGGCTCACATGGTAGATGGTTGAGATTTAATAATGGAAAAATCTATGGTCCAGGGATATGTCGTTATTGCAAGATACGTAGATAAAATTCTAGTGAGCCTGGATGGAATTGGTTAAATAGTAATAATTTTCAAAGGTGGAGATTGAATCTAGTCAATATCTATGATGGAGAATGACTCCACTGGGAAAATATGCATACTGTTTGTACGATTGAATTTGAGCGGAATATTTAAAGGTTGGGATTGATCAACGGTTGAGGTTCATCAAGAATGAGATCAATGGTATTTTTCTACTTCGTTGGTGAAAGAACATAGTTATTTAATTTCTGGATGGGAGATGGTAAATCAAGGAAAAGATATATGGTGGTGAATAGAGGGATGATGGATCTACGGATATGAATAAATTTACTGCCAGGAATTGCATGGACGATAAATTTAAATAAGGCATCATAATTGAAAATGTCAGGTTAAAATAGTGGTCAAGATCGACGACTAAAAATAAAAGTGATGAAATCTATGGATAGAAGAATATTCACATGGAAATATGTATGTATAATTATAGAGGGCTTCGAACCATAAAATACTATAAAAGAAAAATAACGTGGAGGAAGATTATTTGTCTTTTGTGCATTTGAAGAAGAGAGCTCAATTCGTAGGGAAGAAGCGAACTCGGACAGATTCTCATCCATTTGTCATCTGACCAAGTAGGCCACTTTTCACCTACCAAAGAGTATATAAAAATGGATAATGGAGGGGAAATAGAGGCCCGGGAGCTAGAGTTTCAAAAGATTGAAGATGTTTTTGGAGATAGGAATATTAAAGTTTTTATACCCTGTTGACTTATGGCTCTATTAACCAACCAAAAAAATCTTAAAACCTTTGAAGACCAGGGTACAGATTTGCATGGTGTTTTTAGGTCTTATTTCCATTTTTTATTTCCTTAAAAAACAACCTAATTTCCCATACATTGTTGAGTGGTGTGCATCAAACTATTCTACTTCTGGGAGAGTTATCATGTAGTCAAGTAATTCTAAAATTATGTGTCTTGTCAATGCTCTAGTTATGTGTGATTCCCTTACAGTTCCTTGTACATTTACCCAATTACCCAAAACCGTGAATACTTCAATGATGAAAACCTGGTCTAGTCATTCCGAAAAGAAACCATTGAACAAAAGAAATTATTTTTCAATACCTGTTTTAAACTAGATGTGTCTCTACAAAATCAAGCTTTCTTTGTAGACACTAATTTATTTAATGAAGAGACTAGAATGGTCATATTATTAATGAGTCAGTTTATAGGTTTAGATACCGAAAATTATGTCACTGAGTTACTAAGGATTCTTCTTTTAGGATTCAGTAGAAGTTATCCTGAGCCCCAATCATCCCAGTTTGTTTGCCTTAAGGTTGATAAATTCCTAGCTGATAGCATTCACTCTTAGTTGGTGAATTTCCACAATACCAAATATTTCAGATACCAATCTTATTTAGTAAGGATGTTCATGTTCTTAAATGAAGAAAACTTTCAGTTACCAGAGATGATTTTGACTGATGAAATCAACAGGAGCTTATTTAAATATATGAACCTTTTAATGGTTGAAGTATATAAAGTCTTTTTCCAAAACAAGTCTCCCAAAGTTTTACCAGTTATGAAGAAATTTTTGCAGTTTTCACTAGACAAGAGGATTGGTGATTGGTTTTTATTCGAAGAACATACAATCATAATGGTATATATATTCACCCATGAACCATATATCCTACATGCATTTCTTACTCCAAGAGTTTTTACACTAGAATTAATCAGACATAATATTATTATTGAAAATGAACATTTTATAAGTTTCAGAAAATATTCAGAAATTAAGTTTATATGGGTGGTAGGACCATTTACAATTAAATTAAAGATACATTTCCTATACTATAAATATTTCTCACGGATATAGGGTTTCAAACAACTATTGCAATAAACTATGACCCCCATCACATTATTTCTATAAGGAATCAAGTGAATAAAAATAAGCCATTGGAACATCAAGAGCTTGAAGGATTAGTTGATAGTCAAAATTGGCTAGATTACCCTTTGTTAGTACAGAATGAAGAAGATATGGAACATGATTCCACATCACCAGTGCAGGATGTTAGTGTTAAACATCCATATCCATTGACTGTAGTACCAGCAACAAAGGTAATTACTCCTTTGTCTAGTTATTCAGAAATGATTCATAAGAGAACCTTTTCATATTCTATGGAGATAGAGCAGGGAAATAATTTAGAAACATCGAAGAAATAGAGGACTGAAGCTGACGGAAATCTTGTTAAGGTGACAAAGACTGAAGGAAGAAAGAAGCAAATGAAAGTGAAAGGGCCAATGTTTGAGTTAAAGGATTATGCATTTGTAGAGACTCGTGAAGGGTCTACAGATCAATTTAAAACTAGGGCAAAGTTATTTGATAAGTACATGGATTATAAAGTGACATTCATGGATGATTCACTAAATTTATATGCTGAGGTAAGGACAATTTCAAGCAAGGATGTCTCTCTAGTTATTGTTAGGGATCATGCACATAATACCTTAAATCTACCAGTGGCTACCAAGAACAAAGTGGCAGAAATGAGAATGAATTTGGAAAATATCCTTGTTCCAGATATGATACATTTACACAAGAAGACTAGAGAATTCATATAAAATGACTTATTGAAGGAAACTTTGAAATTATCTAAGCTTCAATCCACCAAAACTAAAGTTGAAAATCAATTGATATGGGAGAATGTGGAGAATAAAGAACACCTACAGCAAATTAAAAATCTCCAGGGAGATATATTAGCTGCTGACAGTGAGGAAAACAAAGGAGAAGAAAATAAGAAGTTTATAAATGAAAAATAAAATACCATTCAATTGTTAAAAAAGAAGCTAAAAATACCTGCCACTCAGCTCATACAAGCCTCAGAATTGTCAGAATTAGAAAAAGAAAAATAAGTACTTAATGATGAATTGAACAACTCCAAGGAAAATTTGTTAAAGCTTACAGAATAAAAGAAGGAATGGGAGAAGGAAAAAGGGTTATTGATTGAGAATAAAAAATTCCTAAAGAAAAAACAAGCTGAAGTGGAAAAGAAAATATAAGAGAAAGGAAAAGAGCGTGAGGTACAAATAATTTCACCAAATGTACCTAGACAAAAAAATGAAGAAGCAGTTGTGCAAGATATATCCCAAGTAAGCCTAAGAGACGTATTATTGGTTTAAAGAATCATAAGAAAATCCTAGAGAGTGCAGCTCTGAAGAAAGAAGAAGACATAAAGGCTATAGAAAATAAGTATAAGGAGCTTTTAGACAAAAATGATAAACTGGTAAAGTAATTGACTCGGAAACTGCCTGTACAAGGAGCTAAGCATATCCACTTGTATATGATTATAGCAAAATATGGATAACTTAGACCATATCTCAATTATATCTTAGATCACGAAGTTGTTATGCGGGTTGCCAGACACAGTTGTAGAGAAGTTAAATAATTTTTGAATAAAAATCCCATAGACACAGCCAATAATACAGTTAGATTTTTAAATGTCCTGACAGAAGATGATTTAAGAGAAGCGAGGATTAAAGATAGAATCTCAGTCATAACTTGGGAAAGAAAGGTTGTTAACAAATGTTGACATATTGACACTGTATAAGCTAAGATATATATCATGCATCACCAAATCAATATGTTCATTGAATTATTCACACCAGTTTTCGAAATGGGTTTACCTTTCTTTTGGGAAAAAAAGGGTAGACATTTATCTCAGGAAGAATATCATGCACAATCGGTCAAATGAAGGTTAAACCACCACAAATTTGAAGACATGCAGCAGTATTTGTGTGGGAAAACAAGAGTGGATAAATTGTCTGAAGACTTTGAAACATTGAATACTTTCAGAACCACTTGCACACAGCTTCCATAAATTTCTTATCTGGACGACGTGGAATTGAGGGTGATGGAAAAGGAAATGGCCATACTGGAGTTTCTAACTATCGATCAATGGAAGACAATTGAAAAATATGGAAAAAATAAGTATAGACTGCGTGGATGAATATTTGTTAAAGATCATTGAACACTAGTCAGTTAATAGTTATAGTTTATTTCTTGAGCAATTATTAGTTAGAGAGCCAAATGACAAATGGAAAAAGACATTTATCTGCCTATTTTTAGTATAGATTTAGTTATCAGCTCATTGAGCATTTTATAGTATTTAAGCGAGTTTTTCATTTTAATAAGGGTTGGAACCCATGAGAGATTTGTAGTGTAATTAGAGATCCAAATGTTAATAAAATCGCAGAGCGAAGCAGGCCTTTGACAGAGATTCCTGTGTTATTATCTTTTCAGTCTTTACTTTCTTTCCTTGGATGTGTATGTTTTTCCTGTTAAAACTTTCAATTCTTTTATTTTTTGCATGCTTGAATGAGTTTACAATGATTCAAAATTCATATCCATATGCTTTGTTTCATTTCTTTTAAGCATTCACAAAACCTTTCTTCTAAAGATAATGGTGGATTCATCCTTGATACATGCCCACATTGACGGATTATTTCTAATTTCTTCTATATCACTAGGCAACAAGTTTTTTTACTATGAAGTAGTAACTAGCTTGCCTCTATTAAAATTCCTTTGCATAGCACTGTAAATGTTTATTGTCCCATATGCCTCCATGCCCAATGAGCACTTGTTTGAACCACAAGAAATATTAAATGTTGTTTCTTTTTAAACATATCTAGCCTATGAGATAAATACTGAGAGATCCCTCTCTCGAAAGAAAGAAGCCAACTTTCTTCCTAAAGTTTGGTTTTGTGGTTACCTTAGGATCACCCTTTACAACCAGGGGGGAATTTTGAGGGCTAACAGTAGTGCTTCATTATAACTTGAAACACATAACAATGAAGTATCCCTTCATTCGAGAAATGGTCCAAAAAGGTATAATGAAACTCAATTACATAGATAATCATAAGAATATTGCGGATGTGTTCACAAATCCTCTATAATTGACAAAGTTTGGTTACTTTCGAGACAAGATTGGTATGGCATAGAATGCCTCCCTTGCTCGAAAGGAGTGTCAAATGCACAACATCAAGAATCATTCTCCAAAATTTTGAGTAACAGCAAGTCCTATATGTCTTCATGTGTTGAGGTGGTGGTGTTGTATTGTAAATTCTTGTGAGTGATATCAAGACTATAGACTTGTGAGCAATATCAAGTCATATTTCTTAGTAATATCAAGTGATGATTCCCATGCGGTTATCCAAAGTATAGTGGGTACCCATGGGGTGGGCCTCGAGTTATAGAAGTGAAATTATTTACATGTTGAAACATAAATGTTATGTGATGTGTTACTAACCATGGTCACAAATTTCTATTAAGCCTCCTTTAGAGATTAGCTACCTGTATTTTGAATTACTTTAGCAATGACTATATAATAAGAGAGTAATATAATATGATCATAGGATGTGGCAATTATTTTAACTATAATGTGATATGATAGATAATTAATGTTAACAAATCGTACACCATGTAGTAAAGATAAAGAGATAAGCATAGAGAAAGAAAGAAGTTGAATTTCATAAGGAATAACTAAAGTGAACTCAAAATTGTAAGCTTTTGTTAACATTACAATGTGTACTTCATTTAATTAAATAGGTCATAGTGGTCCATGCAAAGTAAATCAAACTTCTTGATTCAATTAATAATACTTAACTAAGTGTTAATAATGAATGACTAGTTAATTAATTTGTTTACACTTCAGTTAAAATAATAATTTAATGTCAAAGATGTAAGGCATGGTGTATATGGATCCCTCCCCTTCGGTGGTTTCCCCCTCAACTTATTTGTCCCCCATCGATAAGTCTGATTTCTCATATTGTGACACTATGAAAATAGTTCCTCTGCAATCTTTCTTAGGGCTTGTTGGTGTTGGGTCTCCCATTCGTTTTAGCTCTCCGGAAAATTTGGTGCCTTCTCATATTCCCCAATTTGGTCCTTTGAATATCCCTCCCCGTAAAAATATGACTAGTTCTATTAACAGGGAAATGAAAAAATATGTTTCCCCTATCAAAATGAGAAGTGAGAGGAAAATAAAAAATCGGTTAACCCTACTGATCCTCCTGTCTTATCTGACCTTTCTTCTCCTTCTTCTAAATCCAGGGCGCTTAGAGGCATTAGATCCCTATCTAGGGTTAAAATATTATTTGGGACTCCATTAATATTAGGGGAGTGGGGAGTCTCGCTAAATGAACTTCCCTTCAAATATTTATGGCTAGAATTAAGCTTGATGTTACTTTCTTACAAGAGACTATAGTTTATGGGGTTAAAGCGAGCAGTTTTTTCTTGGGTATAAAAAAGGATTGGGTGGTGAGGTCAATTTTGTGGGACTATAAGGGGGCCTTTTGGAAATGTGGGATCGTATAAAGCTTAAATTAAAGGAATTCTTTGTCTCTTTAGGGATACTTTTATCTAGTCGGCTATTGGATTTCTTGGAATACATCAACCTTATGAATGTCTATGGTCCTTATCTTTCAAAGGAACACTTATGGAACAATATTATGGTTGAAGGGACTCTTAAACTTCATAATTTAATGATAACAGGGGATTTAAACCTCACATGGTCTGCAAATGAGGTTTGGGGTCAGAGAGCCAAAATTGACCCTCTCAACTCTTTTTTTCTCGCTTATTTGAAAAGGTTGAATTCATAGACATGGATCCTATTCCTCTCATAGTTACCTAGCAAAATGGTCAAGAAAGTGTTGAAGAGATCACTAAATGTATTGACATATTCCTAATCAGTATCTCCTTGATTGATAAAATAGACAAATACAGGTCGTGGGTGGACTCAAATAGATTTTCAGATCATTATCCTATCATCTGTCATATTGAGTTTCACGGTGTTCATTACAAGATCCCCTTCAAATTCAATCATGGCTTGCTTAAGGAGCCAGGTTTTATTGATTTCATGGAACATGTATGGTATTCCTTCTCGGATTCTGCTTTGTATCCTATGGTATTGTTAACGAAGAAACTATTTTTGTTAGAATGAGAAGTCATTAATTCAAAAAGATTCAAATCGACTTTGGAAAAAAGGAGTTAAACTCAATTGAAAATGAAATTGTTCTTATCAATGAAAATACTAGTAGTGGCATCTTTCTGGAGTCAGAGATGGCTTCTATGATTAAACTTGATCAATATAAAAAAAAAGGATTTTGTAGATATCTGATGAAAAAGATAGGCTGAAGAGAAGGATCACTTAGTTGGTAGTGGTTGATAAAAAAAACAAAGTATTTCATAAATTTGTTGATCACTGACATAATATCAATTCCATTTGGGAACTAAAAAATGAGATGGGCCAAAGGATCTCTGAAAATGAGGATATTGAAAGTATGGTTTTTGTGCTTTTTAAGAACCACTTCAATGTGGGAGTCCAAATTCCGATTAGAGATCAAATACAAGTGATTAAAGAATTCCCCAGATTTTTTTCAAAGCAAGAAGGTGATGAGTTCTTTTTTCATGTGCATATGAATGAATTAAAAGTGGCTTTACAGGCCTCTATGAGATCAAAATGCTGTGGTCTCAACGGCTGGACCATGGAACTTTTTCTTGCTTGTTTGGACTTTATGGGGGGGATATGCTTAATATGGTGGAGGAATCAAGAATTAATGGATCTATTTATGGAGCTATTAACTCAATATTCCTTGCATTGATCCCAAAAAAATATGCTCCTCAGGGCCTGGGGGAATTTTTTCCTATATTGCTCTGCAATTTCATATACAAACTAATTGCAAAGGTCATTATTGTTCATCTCAAGCCTATCCTTTATCATTGTATCTCTCCTCGTAGTTCGACTTCTTGGAAAAGAGGAAGATATTGGAAGCTATTGGGGTAGCTCAAGAAGTATTTCATAGTTCTCACAAAAGGAAACATAAATCCTTTGCTCTCCAGTTGGATCTGTAGAAAGCATATGATTGTGCCCATTGGGTTTTACTACGGCTCATTTTAATCTAGATTGGTCTTCCCTACAAGGCCATGATATGGATTATGGGATGTGTTTATTTGGTTTCTTATGTTTTTCTTGTCAATGGGGAACCTACAGACTTCTTCTCTACCTCTAGGGGGCTATGACAGGGATTCCCCTTATCACCCTTACTCTTTATTCTAGTTATGGAAGGTTTCGGTAGGTTGATCAAGAAAGCATGCTCAAAGAACACTATCAATGGTATAAAGTATGGGAAAATTCTTTCAGTTTCTCACTTGCTATTTGTCGATGATATAATTATATTTGGGTCTGCATCTTATGAAGAATGGTCTCACTATCATGTGTTGATATCCCTCTTATGTAATCTGTCTAGGGTTTCTTTAAATTCGCATAAATAGCCAGTCTTGGAGAATGAAGCAAGCCTATTTTTTTCTTCTGAGGTTAGTAGCCATTTTCATGTTCAGGTGTCCCCTTTATCTGATGTTATGAGATACCTTGGTTATTTTATCAAACCAAATGGCTACAGAGCAGGTGATTAGCTTTATCTCTTGAAACTCTTTGAGAAAATAATTAAACATGGGTGTTACCATTGGTTATCTCCTAGGATGATTCTAGTAAAATCTGTTTTAGAAAATCTTGTGGTTTATTGGCTATCTCTGAGCAATTTTCTGAGGTCCATTCCTAATGCAATTTGAAGGATGATGTTTTATTTTATCCGGGATGGTAACAAAAAATAGTTTAAATTCCATTAGGTCAAATGGTAAATTTTAGCTAGCCCCAAAGATAAAGGGGGTTGGGCTTTGAAAAACCTGTTCAAATTCTCTTTATCTCTAAGGGAGAGGATCCCATGGTTAGACATCACTAGTAGTAGTATGTGGACCAAAGTTCTTCAAGATAAATATTTTAAAAATCTCTCTCTAACTCAATGGATTCAGAGAAATAAAAAATATGAGAAAGGTGTCTCAATTTTTTTGTCTAGGATCATTGATGCATTTGAGATGGTCAGAAATTGGTTAGCCTAGGTTCTTAGATCCCATAGATCAATTTGTTTGGGGGAGGATCCTATTTTGTGAGGTCCAAAAAAATTCAATATTTCAGGGGACCTGATCTTTTTCCTGCAGTCGAATGGTTATTTCTCCCTTAATCACGTATCTATGTACTTGCCTCGTGCTAGCTTCTCGCAAGTCTGGATCTGAGCTCATCAACTGGGGATTTATGGTAGGATGAGACTGGAATGGTCGAAATATATCACTGACTTGCAAAAGGGTTCTATAACTATCGATAACTCATGTGATGTACTCAAATGGGCATATAATAAAATCTCAGGTGACCTTTCAACGCAGTTAGCATATTAGTGTCTACAAGAGGAGGTGGTCGTGGATTGGAAATGGTGGTATTATATTTGGCCTTGGCAGGTGCCTTTCATAATAACTACCTTTTGTTGGCTTGTGTTGGATAATCATCTCTTATATTGGGAAAACCTTTCTAAGTGATGTATGATTGGTCCTAGTATATGTCTTATTTGTGGCATGGATGATGAATCTATTTATCATCTATTTGTTACCTGTCCATTTTCATTCTATGTTTGGAAGAAGGTGGTGTGGTTTTTAAACCGTCCTTTGGACTGGTCTGAGAGCGCATTATCTAACTGATTTCTTTCTTGGAAATAAAAGGCCCCTTATTGGAGGACTTTGCCTTGTTTCATCATATCGAAATTATGGAAATGTAGGAATAAGTGTATTTTTTATAATTTACAGGGTATTGTTATTTCTATATTCTACAGGGGTATTTCTTCCTTTAAAGAATTCTTTGCTGAGAATATTTTTGGATTTTAAGTCCTTCTATCATAATTCTTGTTATGCATTTCCCCACGAATCATTTGATGGAATTTTTTTATGGTTCTTCTCAATGGGATCCTTTTATTTGTGGGGTTGGGGCCATCCTCATTTTGGATAAAAATAGAAACTACAAGGTCTAGATGAGATGTGGTTCGAACACTAATACAAAGTGAGAACTTCTCTCATTGTGGCTTCTCCTTCATTTTTCACACATGCTTAGTATTGATAATATCTTTGTTTATGGATATTCCAAGGTTATAATAGATTTGGATGCAGAGACTCATGGTATCAATATCCTACACCCTTTGGCTTGGTTGAAACAAACTTGGTTGTTGATTCGCAGTTTCAATTGTATCTACCTTTCTTATATTTATCGGGATTCAAATATTATGGCAAATAGTATTTCTAATAAATCTCTTATAATGGTGGAGGGGTCTTTTTTACTTGAGCTTTGGAATTGTGGCTCCCTTTCATCTCAAGGGATTTATCATATATTCTTTCCTTGAGCTTTGGTTCGATCCTAGTGGCTCCTTTTTCCACGGTTGTGTTTCCCTTTGTGGTAGATGTTTTTTCATAAGGGTTGGACTATGTTATTATAAGGCTTTGTATTTTTTGCATCTCTTTATGCCTATCGTTGCTCCATTCAGACTATGGGTCTCTCTTTGGACCAATTGTTTCTCTATGTACCACTTTTTTATACTTCAATAAAGTATAGTGTTTTTTTCTGGGGAAAAAAATGTTATGCATGATGATAATTTCAATGTGTGTGGTTAACTATCCTTGAAGACAATTCACAATTCTAGTTGTATGTGTGCACTAAATTCATGCAACCATTCAATATATCTTACATAGATAAGATTATGACTTGTAATTAATGGGGCAAGAACATTGCAAGTTCATATAGTTGATAGTATTCTTGATTGCTCAATGTTCCCTCTTATCGGGCAATCTATTATTGTGTGAAAGACATTCTCTGCAATATATCTATTATACTCTGAATAATTGTTGGTTTTTTCATCCTCATTATTTTGAGTTTTCTTTTAGGGTACATCTTGTGTGTGGATGAATTATTTGTGTGATATTGAATGCTATCTTGATTCCAGTGTTCAAATTATCTGCAATTAAAGTTTTAAAGTTCAAATATCTTCATATTTTCTCAAACATTAACAAAATTTTCACCCCTCTAGTCCCTTAGGATATCATCATCCCTTCACCCTGATAGTTCCTAAAATATTACCATCCCATTCCCAGGTTTCTCATGCGAGAACTTGGACTAGCAGAGTGGTTCCCAGTTTATAAGCAAGATTTAATATTTAATCCCCAATACAAGGTATTCAAACCTCATTACAAGGCCTTTAATATTTCACAAGGATGCATGAAATACATGGAATTGAATCATATTTCAATCAATCAATAACATGATTAGTCATTGGGTACATCTTTGTTTCAACATGGATACATAAAACACTTCTTCAAAAAAGATACATGAATCAATTCCAAATCAATTATATGGTTAGTATCTATCATATACTTTTCACCAAGATAATTTTCCTATAAAGATATATTTCAACAAAGTTAAGTGAAATACCACAAGGATACTCTTCCAACAAAGATACCTTTCAAAAAGACCTTACCACATTCCAAGAAAACACATAAGAGTACTTGACTTAGTCACACTGAATCACCATATTATACCAATGATCCTATTTATCCCTACTCATCACCAAACTTGATACCATGAAATAAAATCTAGATATTATTACCTAGATCATTCTTAGAGGAATAACTAGTCCATTCAACACATATCAAAAAAATTAAGGCAGGTCTATCGATTTCAAATACCATTAAATTCTAATGCACATCTAATGCATAGAAACTCTCATGTACATCAAATACACCCAATATGCAACCACTATCTAATTCAATGCATATTTGAATCAATGCAACACATATCCAATACATTCATTATTTAATTCAATTTATTTTTATTGCAATCACTATTCAACCCAATGCATACAATATGCTCATACTCAACCATACTAAGATACATGTTTATATTCCCAAACATTTAAGCCGAGAGGGATAGGTCTATCCTCTTTTCTTCCCAATACCTATGCATACTATATGTTTTTTCTTTAATCACGAATTAACCCACTTCAATGTCTGTGTATTGCAATACCAATTTAATCCAGCCCATAAAATAAATGCCTATAGTTATCAATAAAAAACACATGAAATATAGATGTAATTACCTCTAACTCCTATTCCATGGAAATCTCATTCAATCTGATGCATGCACTAAGCAATCACTACTACTTTTCTAGCGTGTAATGTCTATATGGAAATACCAATGCATATAAATTATTCTCAGTTATCCATCAAATTAAACCATGTAAATGGATTAGGGATACGCCTCTCATTTCCCATCCCATGGTATGTCAAATACAATGCATATTATTTATGTAATTTACCCTGCAATGTAACACGCTGTAACGAAGCAATATTGAATCAATTACCGAATGTGTAATACATTTGCAATTACCCAACATCCCAATATTATAAAATGGCTTCCAATACTAAATCAATATATTGCATATCACATTACAAAATTAAAATCATTCCAACTCTAATTAATCCAATGCATATCCAAGCAAAGATTTTAAGGAAAAACCATAAACATTATAATGTAATCTATGTGGAGGGATTAGAGCTCTACCCCTCATTTCCTAGATTACTCAACACGCACAAGAAGAAGGAACTATTAAATGCATTCACACCCAACGCATATTGATGCAACGCATAACCAAAACACAATATGTAGATATATTCCTTGCAATTACCAATGTAGACAGCGCCGAGTTAGTATGAAATGCTCAGTAAATAAGAATTTATCTATCCAACAATTCAATGAATAGTTGAATAGTTAATGTGTAAGCTGAATGACTGAGCCTCCGAAGGATGGCTGCTAAGTGCGGTGCGGCATGACTGGAAGGAGCGTGGCTACTAAGTGCAATGCCTCATGATTGCAGCCTCCGGCGGGTGGCGACTAAGTTCGGTGCCTCATGACTAGAACTTGAGCCTCCGGCGGTTGCAATGGCAACTAAGTTTGGTGCCTCATGACTTGAAGTTTGTACTGGTTTGCTTTTGGTTCATTAATCTGTTGGGATATGGAAAGTACCCATATCATTAAAGAGCATCTCAATTGTAGTCTGGCGTCATCCTAATGGGCTCTGGGAGGCTTTTTTAAGTGCTTTCCCAGAAATTCATGTTAGAATTTAACCAGACTAGGGAATTGAGAAGTCTCCCTAATGCTTGAATTTGCACCTTTTTTAGAGGCGAGCAGTATGGTTTGGGTTGTTGCCACAAACAGTAATGGACTAACAGGGGCAGTTTATCTCTATCTCCTCTCACCAGGTCAAGTTCTTAGTCAACCTGAATCACAGATTCGCTCACGTAATATCAAGATAAATTGTATATATCATTATGCCACCCCCAAACCCCCGGGCTCATTTCTCCCATTCTTTCCAACAAAAAACAAACAAACAAACAAACAAAAAGTTTATTTATGCAATTACCAGTTTCTAATGCAACTTACTAAACAATAACTAATTCCTACTAATAATGAATTTATGAGTTCATTCCAATGCATATTGTATGCAATCATCATGTCATCCCAATCATCCTAACTCATAGTATTTATATGATTACCTTTGCATGATATTTATATAATTAACCAACAAATGCATGTAATATTCAATCATTATGAAATACTAAATCATTGTAACATAGTGAATATGAAATCACCAAAACATTATATATCTACCGTGCATAGTAAATATGTAAAATGAATTAATTCTAAGGGATACAATTTAGCTTTCCATACCACTCGGTTTCTTGCACAAGTTATGGGTCTACAAAATCAATCCATCAATCACTACATACAGAAATGCAATGTACACCAATTAAACATTTACCCCTCAAGCATTATAGTATTATTACGTAACCCAGTTAACATAAACCAATATATTATTATTACCCTTACGATACTAATTTATCATTACTATATATTTATACA